>JAVJIF010014417.1:0-120184 GCA_038442645.1 Agave tequilana | reverse complement strand
TTTACATGCTTTTAATATTCATTGTTTATAGCATGTTTCATTGTTTATGATTAGTATGAAAATGCCATGATAATTAGATTCTTGACATACATGTATAGTATTTGAGACACCCATGTTTAATGTGGATTATTATTTTGTGTTCTCGTATTTGATTAGCTATCATGTACATCATAAATCTAATAACATGTGGATATTCATAATAATCATGTTTATGTTTTATCATGTTGATTTATATCTGGGTTTTATGCTTCATGTGTTGATTACATGTTTAGATGTTAGTTTTCATTAAGACTAGGTATATATTCGTGCATATAGTGGGCCACAAATAAATCTATATACGTTTGAGCTTGAATGCGTATTTGAACCCATTAGATATGCTAGTATAGTCTAGTTTTGATGATTCATACACTTTAAACTTGTATTCCTATTTGTGGATTTGTTTTATGATCATGAGTTTTCATTTCATGTATATGTGTAATTTTGCCAAACTTCAAGATATACATGAATACCCCTTGAGTCATTGTCTTTCATGCAAATCTATACATATGGACTCAATTGTGTTTAGGGATATGTATGTATACTTCATGTTTGACAAAACATACATATGTCTTGATATAATGAAAAATTAGCTTTTTTATGTTCTCATGTGTTTTTGTTTAACTTCATGTATATGTCCATTTTATCCAAATTATTGTTATACATATACATCCTTTTTTAGCCACGTGCCTTCATGCATATATCTTTGTGGACTCGTTGTGTTGGATATATATGTACACTTTAATTTGTATAGGATATACATATACCTTGAAGATTAAATAAGTTTTAATGATTTTCGTGTTTTCTTGTTTCAAGAAATTAATTGAGCTTAATTGCCCATATGTCATGATTATGATCTCACATATTTGTACACTCACTTTTATTGATTACTCATGTGTTTGTTTTCATGAGTTATATTTATGCTTAATTGAATTAGAGTTGTTGATTATCATGTGGATTTCATGATTCATAAAAAATATTTTTGTTTATTCCTTACTTGAAGGATTTCGTACTAGTTTAAAAGTTTTTCCATTTAACTAGTTACGGTATTCTTCATTTGGTAGAGTTTTTCAAACAAAGCTTATTTTCAAATCTATTTTTGAAAACCCCTACCTTCTATGGGAGGATGGATGGAGATCATGTTCATGTATGCTTTAAAATGAAAATCATTAAAAACTTGAACCATGATTGGGAGGTCTAGTAATTTGATGTATACACTTGAACTTATTGTTATGTCAATTGGTATCATTGAACTCTTTCAATTGGTATCATTTTAATCTTTTTGTATACTCATATGTTTTGTGTATGTATATTTTCAATTGGTATCATCTATTAGTGATTGGTACTCATTCTATTTCATACACATATATTGTTTTATTTGTGCTATTATATTTCTATATCTTGAGCATAAATGTTGTTTATGCTAGAGCTTGAGCTTCAACTTTATTTCAATTGATTTAGTTTTCAATTGGTATCTTATTTCAAGCCTACGCATAGTTTTTGTTGGTATTTCATAAAGGGGAGAAAATTCGATTTTCATATTTCAATTGGTATTTGTATTTCCACTCCCGTACTTTATGATAGAAAATAAAATTTAATTGATATCATATTCTTAAAGAAAAATACCTTCTTTTGATATCAAGATGTCTTGTGTTTTAAATTGGTATCTAAAAATTTTGTTTAAAGAAAAATACAAAAGTTTTAATTTTATTGATTATATGCAAGGAGAGCTTAACATCTCTTCTACATATAGATTCATGTTGAGTGTATCTAGTAATGAGGAGCTTAACATCTCTTCTTTATGTGGTACACGTGTGTAGGGGGAGCTTCACATCTCCTCTTATGCATTACATAATGTGTGTTATGTGAATTAGGGCTTAACATCCCTCCTTCATGTAATGCATATGTGTAGGGAAGCTAACTTAGCGTCTTCCTCTTCATGAATGTAATAGCATATAACATTTATTAATCTTTGTTTATTTTCAATTGGTATCAAGATGCTTCATTGACATATTTTCAATTAATATTCTAATTGATTGTCACCCCTTATTGACCTTGTTTTTGTTTTTAGACAAAAAGGGGGAGAACATTACTTTTTATTGTTTTGATTGACAAAAAGGGGGAGAAGATTTTTACCCCTCCTTTTTTTTTGTTTTGATTGTTTACCCCTTTGTTGATGATTGACAAAAAGGGGGAGAATAATTTGTGTTTTATATGCATACTTATGTTTTTGCATATATTGAGTTTAATTAGTATCTAGAGCATCTAGTGTTTTTGTTAATGTTTTATTAATTTAATTGGTATCTAGAGCTTCTAGAACATGTTTATGTGTTTTATGCATGTTGATGCATACATGTTTATGTACATTCATTGCATATCTTTTATTTATTTGTTTATGCATGAGTTAAGGGGGAGCTTCTTTGAAGCTTAACTTTAATCCATGCATATATAACTCCATGAGTTTTGTCATCATCAAAAAGGGGGAGATTGTTGGCCCAAAGGCCTTCCACCCTAGTTTTGATGATGATTAACTCATGTAGTTATGTTTACTAATTATCTTGTGATTTTAGTTACAGATCATTGATCAAGATATTAGTTGGTGATTGCTTCAAAAGATGAGTTTGGAAGCCTTCACATGGTGATTCCGGTGCCCGAGCTTCAAGATTACTCCTTTTGCACTCGGCGGATCACGGTTAGGGATAGTCTACTTGAAGATGGAAGATCGTCAAGAAGACTTAGGTATCCTAGTGTTTAGTGTGTTTAGATCCAATTGTAAGCTTAGTATAGTTGATATGCTCAAGTGCACAACACACACAAGTTCTATGTTTTGGATTTGGTTTTCATGAATAGTTTGATCAAAACAAGTTTAAATAGTTTTTATGTATATTAGATATGTTCTAAATATACATACATGCTTTTAACTTCCTAGACAAACTTATTTTGACTTTCCTATTCATGTATTGAAAAATCAAGTTTGATAAAAATACAAGTGTTGGTTTTGATAAAATTTGCAAGACTCAAAAATGAATTGATATGATTGATATATGTCTTGAAATTTTTATCACTTGTTTGTGTTTTAATATAAAATGTTAAAACAAGTTTTATGGATTTTTAGAAGACTTAAGATTTTTCAAAATATTTTTAAACTGTTTTTCTAATCCAGTTTTCTGTTCCAGGCTTCAACCAGTCGACTAGTCAACTGATCTAGTCGACTTGGATGAAGTCGGTCGACCGGGCCGGTCGACCGACGTGCACAGATCTGTACACGTTTGGCAGATACTGGGACGGTCGACCGTCAGGGTCGACCGAGTCTGAGAGCTCTGCTCTCTGTTTGTTTGGGTCGACCGGCCGGTCAACCGTGTTTGCCCAACGGTCACATTTCTGACCGTTGGCGGTCGACCGGGCCGGTCGACCGTTAGCCTGTCAGGCTGCCACATCAGCCTAACGGCTAGTTTTCTGTTTGGGCTATAAATACCCCAACTCTTGGGGGTTTTGGCCAAGATTTTTAGAGCTAATTTTCTCCCATTCTTTAGTTTTAAAAACAAATTTTTAAAAGAGTTTAAGTGCCAAAAAGATTTCATCTTTATTGTTTTTCAAGGGTTTTGGAAAATCAAAGAAAATAGGAAATTGGGATATTTGTATTGGTTTTCATTCTCTATCTTTTACAAGAGTTTTCTCAAGTATTTTCTTTGTTGCTTGTTTCCAAAACACCTTGATTCCACACTTGTGCTATCTTCTATCCTAATCTATTTAGGATCTTTATTTTGTGAAAAGAGAGAAAAAGAGAAGTGTTTGAGGTTAAGCCTCCTTGATTGTAAACCCTCCTTGCTTTTGTTGTATCCCTCTTTGGTAGAGGTTGATCGGAGTGGTATTGGTGTTTGGATCCCTCTTCGGTAGAGGTGATTGTGATTGTATTGGCTACGGGCCTTATCCCTATTCGGTAGAGGTGGATTGTGGTTGTATTGCCTCGGTGGCATTGAGAGAGGAGTTCGGTACTCCTATAGTGGATTGAAAATCCTACACGGTGGTGTAGGCGGGGATATAGAGCTAGGGGCTGGAACCTCGAAACATATCTTTGTGTTTGCGTTTGATCCATTATCTCTAACTCTCTCTCTCTACTTTTGTGCATAGCATTATTCATATTGCCATATCATTCATATTGTTTGTATTGCCTTGCATCCTTCATATTGCTCATCCTTATATGCTTGGCTTGATTGTGTGTGTGCCTCACTTGTACTTAACCACAAGAGCTTCACATAGCACCTCAACCCAATCAAGGGGAATCAAGAGGAGTTAGTCCAGAGCCCTTCACGGGAAATTCTGCTACACTTGTTGGTTGTATTAAGTGTGTTGCAAAATTTGCATTAGCTTTCGCATTTAGCGCACTTAGTTCACTAGATTAGCAAGTACACCTATTCACCCCCGCTCTAGGTGTTTTTCAGTTCTAAGGTAGATTTAGACCTAGACGAATCCTAACTTTCAATTATCAGCGCGATGTATATTGCCGAATCAGACCACGAGTTAATCGGCCAGGTAGGTGGTAAGATCGGTGGGAGGTATCCGTTAAAAACGGGCCTAATTATGCCAAACCACCAGCCTTTAAGATTTCGCCTCTCAATCCCCTACCTAGTCACCGATTTGACAAGAGTCAAATAAGTACAACTTCCTCCTTAGGTCAATCTCCTAGTGAGTCCGAGAAGTCCTTGAGGCCATGTCTATTCGAATTTTAAATTAGAATTTGACTGTGAGTGCAAATGAGATGTTGTTTGTGGGTCAAGAAAGGGTAATGACTTTTCCACCTTTTCTTGTTAGGGGTTTTGCCCTTAAGTCGATTTTGTGCAATTGTGTAAAATAATAGAATAGTATCACTCAAAGCAATTAAATCACCATAAGTATTTGCTAATCTAGATACTATGCAGACTTATCTCGATCTCCATCATTCTTCAACAGTAATTAAAAATTAAAATAAAAATAGATGAATGCCTAGATGCAAGTCTATTCGGTTTTTAAATTTCAATCACGAGTTTCTATTATTGTTAGAAACATCGTTCAGATAAATTACAGTAAAATCTAACAACTGCAATAGATATAGAACTCAGGTTTAATAACTACAGAAGAAAATAGAAATCATGACTCACTGGGATAGCCGCATTTTCGCGGCTTTGGCTGCGTTTGCGCGGCTTTCCTGAAGCTTCTGGTGTTCTGTCTTCTAAGACAGTGGTTATGAAGTACTTCTAATCCTTTGCAGATGTCAACTTCTTGTAACTATCCCTGTACACACAAATAGAAAAGAATTTAATTAGAAAATAATTTATACTGTTCCCTTCCGGCAACGGCACCAAAATTTTGATTACCAAAAAGAATACAGAGTAAATGTGATTGATTTTGACTATGAATCTTTGAATTTAACCATGTCGCGAGGGATATACGGGTCGAACCTTAGGGAGAGATGCGATAGAAGCGTTTCGGTATTATTGTTTTCTTACAACTTCTTCTTTTGTTTGGAGAGTTTAAAGAAAGAGATTGATTGAAAGAAGTTTGGTTTTAATATTAATGTAGAGAAAAAGCACAATTTGCTAATAATCTACCCTAGGATTACCTTCACGCTAAATCCTAAACATGATAAATTACCCTAGGATTCAAGTAAAACTCACAAGACAAATAACAAAGTACTAACTGAAATAGCACTAATTAAATTTAACATTAAATATCAAGACAATGGTCAAGCATATATTAAGAAAAATAATTAAAGAGTACTAGCAAGTAGTTGATCTAATTATCATCATCATGTGCCTTCAAGATAAACCTAGGGTTTAGCATGCATGGAATTTAATTGGATTCTCTATTCAATACTATAGGTCCATGGTGGTTATATTAGCAAATCATGAGAAATGAATTTAGTTACTCATGGTGGATGAGAAACGAAGCATGATTTTTGAATAAGAAGATTGCATGAAATAAAGAAGCAAAATAAAGAAAAAAAGCATGTACATAACAAAAGAGACATGAAAAGAACAGAAGCACCTTGTATTGATCTGTCACCTCAAATTACAATGGCTTTTCCTTCTTACAAATCTTCTTTAAAGTAAAAAAACTTGAAAATTACAATAAAAATTCGAAAAGAAAATAGATCTAAAGAAAGCCCTAAGTTTGAAATTCTGAGATGCATCTCCTCTATTGCTCTTCAAGGGTATTTATAGGAGATTTGAGAAGTATAGTCTAACATGAACACACACCAAAACTCCGCGTATGCGGCCTCCAGGTATCCTCGTTTCCGCAGCTAAATAGGAAAAATTGGGGCCTTTTTGTGGAGTCTGGGCTTGCACTTCGGTGCGTGGCTTTATATCATCTATCCATCTGGAGATCTATCCTTAGAATCCTCGTTTGCATTCTGGAATTTAAAATAACCCTATTTCCTAGATAACTTAGGAGACCATTTATCTATGAATCTGAGTTTAAACTTGAATTCTCTCCTTTATTTTTTGACCTGGAGATCAAGCAACCTAATTTAATTGATTTTCTCCTTCATCTCTGATTTAGAATAGGATAATCTCTGAATTATCTTGGGGTTGATGAGCTTTTGGACTTCTCTTTAACTGGTGGGCTTCTTTTAGGCTCTTTTTTCCCCCTCTTTTTAGTTAAGGAGGCCTGCACATTACTAAACAATAAAATAATTAAATAGTAGTGTTTTATAAAGAACAAATATGAATATGTGACTAAAAATATGCATTATTGATGACCCATCAATCAGCCATTGCAAATGACTATATAATTTATCTCCACGAGCATGAGTTTGACATAGGGTTAGAGGATGACCCACATTCTTGAATGAGGCCAGACTCAGTATTCACTCCACTAAATGGTCAATTGTCATGAATGATGAGTTAAAATCCATGAAGGATAATTGTAACACTTCGCTCCCGGAATACATATTAAGTTGCGTATTTAGATTTTTTTGGTCATATTTTTTGATTTACTTCCTGTATTTGTTTTGTATTATGAATTACTTTTACGATCGTTTTGCCTTGTATTCGGATTTGTGGACTCAGAGTCAGCCCTAGTCTGAACCGGGGACCCGATCCTAGTGTATTGCTCGATTAAATTTTTTGGTAGTCAGATTTGACCGATTTTAGTTCAAACATCGTTTTCTAATATTCTACATTTTCTATGATTTTTTTGGGATTTTTTTGAATTAAATTGAAAATCTTTAAAACCAGTGTTGACCAGTATCGCTGATCGATTCTCAGATTTTTTTTTAATTTAAAAATGGAGTTGAATTTCGAGAAACAGCTTTCACATTATTTCTTAAAATTATATTTTCTATCTAAATACAGTTTCTGAGATTTTTCTGAATTTATCAAAATTCTATCGGTTTGGTTTCTGCCAGTATCGCTGGCTGATTCCAAGATTTTTAGTTTACAATTGGAATAGAATTTGTGAATTTTGTTTTATATTGCTTCTTAGAATCATATTTTCTTCTTTAATACATTTTTTGAGATTTTTCAGAATTTATCAAAATCCGGCCGAACCGGTGTAGACCGGTATTGACGGTTGACTCAAGAAATTTTAATTTGAAAACGGGATTTTATTTCTGAAAACTAATTTCATATTTTCCTCAGGATGGTGTTTTCTACTTCTGAGTATTTTTGGGGATTTTTTTTGGAACAGTCGATATTTCCCGACTTTATTTTAATATTATATATTTGAAATCTTTCCTTTTCTTTCTTTCTTTCTTTCCTTCTTTTTCTTTTTCCCACCGACTCCACCAACTGCCTCTCCCCCTTCATTAACTCCCCCCTCCCATCCATCACCTCCATCCATCATTCTTTCTTTTTCTTTTTCTTTTTCTTTATCTTTCTTTCTCCCTTCACTTCTTCTCCCTTCACTTCTTCTTCTTCTCCATTTTTGGCCGACCCCAAAGCAGCGTCCCCTCCGGTGCTCCGGTCACCATCACCGGCGAGGGTCCCTAACTTTGACCACCTCTCCCTATCACCAACCCCAACAACAACATCAACCACCACCTCCATCTCCTTCCTCCTCAAAATCACCATCTCCACCACCACTACTACTCTTCTCCACCTCTAACCCAAAAACTCCACCTTTTCCCCTCTTTTTGGAGTGGCCAGCGCCACCCGGGGGTTGGGCACCGGTGGTCGTGCACGGTCAGAGGGCCACCCTGGCCCCCTGTGCGCGGGCAGAGGAGAGGGCGATAACCCCCTCTCTTTCTCTCTCCTCTCTCCCATTTCTCTCTCATCTCTCTCCCCTAGTTTCTCTCTAGCTGACTCTCTCTAGTTCTCTCTCTCCCTCTCTCTCTCAGTGTCCTCTCTCTCTGCTGCAGTCTCTCTCTATTTCCAGCTCTCTCTCTCTCTCTTTAGTTTCTCTAACTACCCTCTCTCTCTGCCATATCCTCTCTACAATCTCTCTCTTTCTAGCTCTCTTTCTCTCTCTAAACTCCTTCTTACTCTCTCTAGTTTTTCTCTCTAAATTTCTCTTTTTAGGTCTTTCTCTCTCTAACTCTTTATCTTTCTTCTCTCTCTCCTCTTCTCCTTCTCTCTCTAAAAATTAAATATATATATTATATTTATTATATTTTATGGCGCGTGTGCGAGTTCCTGGGATTCAAAAGTTATTGGCTTTTTCGGAGATTTAGGTGAGTGTCTTTGCCTTGATTGGGTTTCCCCACTTCATCAGGTCGACATGTATTTTATTTTATATTTAAATGTGTTTGGTATTGGGTTGTGCCCCTGTATTTGTATGTTGCCGAGTGCCCGTGATTGTACATGTATAGGCTGTGACGAATGCTTGTACTAGGATCGTTTAGTTCGTGCACATATACCATGCTTGTGATGTACTTTTTTTTACTACTTTATATCATGCGTGGCCGACCCTTCATGGTCGTCAGCCTCCGGGCTCCCTACTTGGCCTCCGGGCCCTATTAGCTTTTGGGCTTTCTATTTGGCCTCCGAACCCTATCAGTCTCTAGGTTTCTCCACTCCACGGTAGTTTAAATATTATCAAGCTTACATGTATGCTCGTGTGGTACTAACGTCTCGTGTAGGTTTTCTTATACCGACTCTGGGTTTCTGCCCACTCCGGGGCTGGCTACCCAATGGTTCTAGGCCTGTACCCTTATGGGTTTCGTGATAGCTACCGAGACCGCGCTTAGACCCCGAGCGTACTTTAGCCCCGGGCTCTCGCCCACTACCTCGAAAGAGAAGTGCACTCAGACCATCAGGTCTTTCAGCTCCGCCTGGTAGGCATACTTAGTGCTCAGCGCTTTACCACTAGATTCTTCTAGGCAAGATGCTGCCGGATTTTTTACTCGTATTTTAAACCGAGTAGTCCTGGTAACCTCGCCAGGCACTCTAGTGTTAAACACTGTTTGCTGACCTAGCTCCACCTTGCTCTGCTCTGCCTGATTGTGCTCATCTATTACTCTATCACTTGTCATGTGCATGCTTGATATGTTAACACTTGACATGCTATTACTTGATACCTGTCATCTACACGCTAATACCTGACACCTGCCTGTATCACTTAATAACTAATGTATTATCGCCGATATGCTATTACCAGATACCTGCTCCTGTTATGTTATCTCTTATCACCTATCCCCTGTTATGACATGACTTATCACTTGTCACCTTCCTGATCACTTGTCATTGTCATGTTAAAACCTGATACCCGTTAAGATTAACTCTTAACTCATGATTATCATATTACGGGAATGTAGTACTTGATCTCTTATTATATACTCCCGTTATGCTTGTTATGTACTCCTGCTATGATCAGTTATGTTTCTACTCATTCTTGTAATCTAATAATTATGTTTAATAAGTTATAAAAAGGATAACTTTCACGGGGAATAGGAGGAAGTGATGGATGCCAGTATGATGCCTTACTTATAGTGGTGGAATACTAAACCGACGATTCGTGTTAGGGGGATTTCGGGCCCCCAGAAGATGCATGTTAGGGGGATTTGAGGCCCCAATGGCTGTGTCCTGGGCGGACGGGAACTACTATAAGTATGAGCTATCGGTTCTTCATCAACTTCCAATAACCAACCTTGACTTACTTATATATGGGTGTATATGTGTTGAGATGTATACCAGGACACATATCTAGATATATGGGTTAGACGAGTAATAATAATAAAAGATGCCAACTATGTATCCGTTGTATGCTTTGACGAGTTTGCTTTCATTGGATTTTACATCAGATTTTCGGTTTATGACCATTATTATATTATAGCTGCTTATATCCTGTTCTACCACTTGTGTTCTATTCGACCAGTCTCCTGCCCTTATCTTATTATACCATGAGTATTCTCTACTTGTTATTACTTGCTATATATTTACCTGCTTCTGTATGCATGTACTCACGACACTATTTTTAATGCATGTTTATAATTCGAATTTATCGATATATGTGTGCTTATCTATACACGCCACTTGGCATTAGTATCACCACTTGGGGAGTTCTGACTCTCCTGAATCCTCATGTCCAGGTCTCGGAGGTTGGAGCTTGTAGATTCTCCTAATTGCTGACTAGAGATGCGCAGCGGTAGCGTGGATCATCGGTAGACCGACCAAGGCCCTACCTTCCAAGTCCCTTACTCGGCTCTAGAGTTTTTCTGTTATGACTCTGAGTCTCCTTTATACAGTTCATGATTGTACATCACTTTGTATTCTCGCATTTGCGCCTATGGGTGATGTAATATTCTTGTAACATTGTATCACATCCTGTGATAACTTTATAATTGTACTCATATGTTAGAATGTATAATGCACCACGTGCTTCCGTACTCTGATTCTTGCCTGTTCTGATGGTTAGCGTATATACGTGACGTATTTTTGACCTGCGTATCTACATCACAGTAACGTCTCTGTATCCGCGAGATCGGGACATTACAACAATGATGTTTGAAATTTAGTAGAGTTGTCTAAAGGTAAGAAATCAATTGATTGTAAATAAGTGTTCAAAACCAAGCAGGATTCGAAAGGTAATGTTGAAAGGTATAAGGCACATCTTGTTGCGAAGGGATTCACTCAAAGAGAGGGCATTGACTATAAAGAGACTTTCTCCCCGGTTTTCATGAAGGATTCTTTTAGGTTTATCATGGCACTGGTGGCTCACTTTGATTTTGAGTTATACCAAATGGATGTTAAGACAGCCTTTCTTAATGATGACATTGAGGAAGAAATTCATATGGGGCAACCAGATAGTTTTGAAGTTAAAAGTTTACAACATCTGGTTTGCAGATTAAGAAATCTATTTATAATTTAAAGCAAGTATCTCGTCAATTGTATTTGAAATTTGATCAAATAATATCCGGTTTTGGTTTTAAGGATAATGTAGCTGATCAATATATTTACCACAAATTTAAAGGGAGTAGATTTATATTTCTTGTGCCATATGTGGATGACAATCCATTAGCAAGTAACGATATACAGCTTCTACTTGAGATCAAGAGTTCTCTGAAAGAATTTTGAGATGAAAGATCTTGGAGATGCTTCTTTTGTTATAGGCATCCAGATTCAATGTGACAGGACATGTCGAATATTAAGTTTATGACAAAAGGCCTATATCGATAAGGTGCTAAATAGATATCTAGGGGAGATAAGTTGAGTCTACTCCAATGTCCCAAGAATGACCTACAGAAAATGAAAGACATTCCATATGCATCGGTGGTTGAAAATCTGATGTATGCTCAAGTTTGTGCCCGTTCAGACATAGCATATACCATTGAGAAATTTGGCAGATACTTGATCAATCCTGGTATTGATCACTGGAAGACTGCCAAGAAGGTAATGCGATATCTACAGAAGACTGCACAAAATCTGATCAGTTGCAGCTGATCGGATACACAGATTCAGATTATGCTGGACGTATCGACAATAGGAAGTCTACATCAGGTTATATTTTCTAATTATGGAAGATGGTGGATTTAGTCGAGAGGTCATTACAGGTACATTGTGACAATAAGAGTGATTGGTCGCTAATGTTGCACATTTATTATCATATTCCCATACTTATTATAAAATAAACTCTGCATTGTCCTAATTAAATGTTTAATTTATTTGCAGGCCCATTCCTAAAGGAGAGTGAAGAGAAATGAGCCCAAAAGCCCACCGAATTCTGAATTAAATCAGAATTAATTCGAACTCAGTGAATCAGGGCAAAATCAGAGAGGTTGAAAACCGGTTGAGAAGAATTCTCCCAGAATCGATCGGTTGAAGCAAAGATCAAAGGCTATTTCGTCTAAACCCCGGACTTAAACTGCAAATCCAACTGAAGATAAAGCCAGAACGAGAAGCCGGGGAGCTCCACCAACAGGCTGTGGCCACCTGGCCACAGCAAGGCCGCGGAAACGCGGCCAAAACCGTGTTTCCGCGGCTCTGTTATGGAGTTAGGGGGAGCGTTTGCTCCCCCTATCTTTATCCTCTCCTGTAGGTTGGGTTTTTGCCTATAAAAGGGCAGGATTTGTACTGAAAATGGGACGACCATGCAGAGATAGGATTTAGTTCAGTTTTCATTCTTTGTAGTATAGGTTTTTGTTTTCTTTTTATATAATTTTAATTTGTATGTAAGCTTAGGCTAGATTGAGATTCATGTAAGTAAGAGAGAGAGGCTTATGTTGAGAGTGACACCGATGTACCTTCCTCCTTTCTTCCATCGTTTCAAGCAATAAAAGGTATTTTATGTTCTTCTTTACTTTCATTTTCTTCTTCTTCTTTCTACTTTACCTCTTTTGGTTTTGATGAGAATGCAAGTGAATCCAGAAGTATAAGTATAACAATGTTTTCGTGAGTGCCAACGATTATTCATGATGACGTTCTCTTTCTCAAGATCCGTATCACTTCATTCTTGTTCGTTTTGATGATATAATGCGAATGGGACTGAGCTCGATCCTATGGCTTATGCGTTGAACGCCTCCGAAGTAAGGTAGAACATGCAAGGGTTCCAGGTAAGTCATCAACCAAACTAGGTGAGTACTTCTTTAATCTTCTTTCTTTTCTTTCTTAGTTTAGATCACCAACTCGACATCTTCCAAACCTCTTTCACTCTTTCATTTTCTTTATACATAGTCATTTACTGATTTTCTCCACCTTTTCATCTATCGCTTTCTTTTTAACTTTAACCTAACTCTCTTTTCATTTTCATTTCTTAAAATAAAGAAGAATCTTCGTTTTTCTTCACAAAGATTTCAATACAAACCTTGAACGCTTCTATCGCTAACCCTCCTTGTGGATCACGACCCGCATAGCCACTTACTATTGTGGTAGAATTGAGCACTTGCACATCTCTATTTTGAAGTTCTAAAATTTTGTATTTTGTGTGCAGGTTCAAGCTTCAATCAAATTTTGGTGCCGTTGCCAGGGAGGGTAACGGTTTTTATTGAATTTTTGAACTAAAACGAATTTTTCTTCTTTGTTGCAGGTTACAGGGCAGGAAAAGAGATTGCAGTAACATATAAGTGGTCTTGGGCCTCTGTTCCAGAAAACAGAGACCAAGTACCCTCTGAATTGCCGCGTTTGCTCGGCTCTAGCCGCGTTTCCGTGGCAAGGAAGAGTTCACTACTGACTGTCTTTTTGCAGGGCTGCATGCTTTGCAAAATTATAGTTTTCTGCAAACTTTATTTCTTATATGCCATCACCAGATGCCTGCTAATAAACCGACAGTAAAACATTTGTTGAAAAAGTTAAAAAAATTGATTAGACGTTTGTATTTTAGGCACGTGTCTTTTCAATTCCTTTACTTTACTGTTGAAGAGTGCTGGAGCAAGGTACGTTCGCATTGCATCTAGAATATGACTCATCTCTTGGTTGATTTACATCACTTTGAGTGAATCTTGTTTACATATCTTGTACACTTGCACAAACTAATCTTAAGGGCACCACCCCATAACAAGATAAGGTGAGGATTTAATCACCCTTCCTTGGCCCAAAAATCAGATTCCAAGCACTCACTAACCAGAGCCTAACTAAAAATGAGTAGACGTTGGCCCTGGGGACATCTCGGACTCAATTAGGAGATTATCCTAAGGGGGAAAGGTGTTAGAATTTGACTCCTGTCAAATCAGTGTCTAGAAAGGGATTAAGGGCCGAAAGGCTGAAGGTTGGTGGTTATTTAATTAAGGAATGTCTTTGACGGAAAACCTCCCGCCAATCTTGCCCTGACCTGGCTGATTAGCTTGTGGTCAAAGTTTGCATTATACCTCCCGTGGACAGTCTAACCAGTTAGGAGTCGTCTAGGTCATAGGTCTACCCTAACTTAGTTTAGAATTTTTTCTTTTTATTTGTTTGCTTATCTGTTTGTTTGTTTTTTTCTTTGTTTGTATTCTATTGTGTGATATGGCTTATAATAACAATTTTTTCAATTTTAATAGTAATCCATATTACACACCGACCTCTTTTTTGGATATTACCAACCCGGCATATCATAACTTTAACCAACCTAGTGTGCCGGATTGGTCTTATCCGAATCAGTATAACCCATGTCCCCAGTCTTATAACCATAATTTCCATGATAATTTCAACTCTTCAAAGAGTCAATAGAGATTCACCTCTCCTGAGGCCAATTTTCAACCAACTTATCCTCCTTATCCACCGAGTCCACAATATTTTCAAGATTCATACTCAGTTCCACTAGTCCAAAATAGAAAATCATCAATTTTGAAAATGAGTATGCGTGAGTCCAAACAAAAATCACAAAATCTGATGGACTCACAATTTCACCACCAATTCCAAGACAACACTTCATCTTTTCAACAAAACAATGAACCAATCAACTATGAAAAGATGCTTGAAGTCATGACTCAGGCTCAAAACACTCGTAATCGTGACATAGATATGATGGTCCAGTCTCTACGTTCTCACCGTTTGACCAGTTCTGATGTCGCTAACCATTCTGTTAGAGCCGAAGAGTCATGTTATTTTGAAAATCAAGGTTCCATTTCAGAACAATCATTTGAACCTGCCCAAACTCCAAATTTTGAAAAAGATATTGACAGTTTGGCAAGTTATTCCTTTCCTGAAATAGAACTTGAGAATGAATATGATCTTGAACCTGAACTTAGTGATTTAATTCTACTTCCTGATTCAATAATGACTCCAGTATCTTCACCTAATTTCAATCTTTTTCCCGAGTCAATATTGGATCCTGTGCTAATTCATCATGAAATTGAATCACCCATCTTTGATGATCATATTGAACTTGACCAATTTTACACTTTTGAACATCCTATTGACAAATTGGCAAGTTCTCATTTTTATGACATTGAACTCAATGAGAAATGTGACCTAGATTCTCAAATCTGTAATCCAGTTCAAATTCCCGAATCAATATTGACTCCTGTTTTGTTACCCGACTTGAGTAACATTTTAGAGTCAGTTTTGATTCCCACACCTATCATTCTTGAACTTGAATCACCAATATTAAGTCACATTCCATTGTTGGAAAATACATGTGGCCTTGAGTTTCAACTTCTTGACTTGGACACACTTCTTGAACCAATCTCGACTCCTGAACCTTTACTTGACTTAAGTCACCTTCCTGAGTCGGTATTTGTTCCTGTACTTCCTGAATCCAAATCAATCATTCTATCTTTTGACACTCCATTTTGGGACAAGGCGGTGAACATATTTGTCTCCGAAATTAATTATGAAATTTGAAAATTTGATGGGGTTAAATTTTTAATAAAAATCCTTTATGGATACATCCTTTTAATGGGTTATATTAAAGAGATTTCTGGTGGGTTCCTCTGAACTCCACAAAAAGTCGATTGGGCCGCATTTCGTGGACCAATCAGACAACCACTGGACCACCACCTTAAGGTAACATTTTCCTTCCCTTTCTTCTTTTTCATGCATCTATGCATTAATTCATACATTAAGGACAATACATGAGATAGGTGTGGGGGAGGGCTCTAACATAACTTTAAAAAAAAAATTCTTTACTTTTAAAAACTTTTTGAAAATAAAAACAATATTTTGACATATTTTTTTGTAAGAAAATCAAAATTAGGATTTCTTAAATTTGGTCAAAATAAGATTATTTGTTTGATTTTTAGGGTTAGGAAGATAATTTGTCAAAGTAATTTAGTCTTGATCCTTACCTTAATGAAATATGCACACTTCATACACTTATACACTTAGGGTTCAAAAACAAAGATTCTTATGCCTTATATATATAAAAAGAAAAAAGAAAAAAATATATCAATGAAAGATGAACAAATCTAATTATTGATTAGCTAGGTACTTTGTCCTAAGCAAGCCTTAGTATTTACGCAAAAGATGATTAGATAAGTTTGAGAAAAAATATATGTAAAAATCCTCTGATTAAGCTGGGTATTTGTGCCTAATAAAGCATAAGTATTCACGCCTAAAAGGGGTTCATATAATAAAATCCTTTGTTTTGTGGCCTTGTTCGCTCGAGTCCTTAAGTCCTTGGGGTGTTTTCTCACCGAGTGCCCTAAGACCGTTTGGTTTGGAAGTCATCGATTAAAGGCTCGTTACATGGGCAGATTAGAAAGCCTAATAGAACAAAGGAATAATACCACAAAATATATATATATATATATATATATATATATATATATATAGGCATAAGAGTTAGAGTTAATGAACCCTTAGTCAAAATTTTCACGGTCACAAGGTGCATATGACTTAGGGTAAAGTAATAGACTAGATGAGAAGTACAATTGACTCCTTACTTTGATTGATGACAAATTTTTGAATAGAGACTAAGTTTAGGAATGAAAAATTCAGTTTTCCTATAACTTATAGATTACTTAAATCTTACAATTATATTTCAAATATTTGTCTCTTTCAAAATGCTTTTCGAAAATACTAACTCTTTGTTTCTCTTTCTTTATGGATTTTGGGGGTGTAATCCTCTGAAAACCCTCACGAGACAAAACTCGTCCTCTAGGGGAAACCTAGAGGTTTAACGGCTTGTTGCACATGCTCAGTGCAATCGCGTGACCTGCGAAAGTGGTCTAATAATCCTTAGTATAGTTTAGTTGTTTTGCTCGAGGACGAGCAAAAGATAGGTATGGGGGTGTGATTGGTCGCTAATGTTGCACATTTATTATCATATTCCCATACTTATTATAGAATAAACTCTGCATTGTTCTAATTAAATGTTTAATTTATTTGCAGGCCCATTCCTAAAGGAGAGTGAAGAGAAATGAGCCCAAAAGCCCACCGAATTCTGAATTAAATCAGAATTAATTCGAACTCAGTGAATCAGGGCAAAATCAGAGAGGTTAAAAACGGTTGAGAAGAATCCTCCCAGAATCGATCGGTAGAAGCAAAGATCAAAGGCCATTTCGTCTAAACCCCGGACTTAAATTGCAAATCCAACTGAAGATAAAGCCAGAACGAGAAGCCGGGGAGCTCCACCAACAGGCTGTGGTCACCTGGCCACAGCAAGGCCGTGGAAACGCGGCCAAAACCGCGTTTCTGCGGCTCTGTTATGGAGTTAGTTTATCCTCTCCTGTAGGTTGGGTTTTTGCCTATAAAAGGGCAGGATTTGTACTGAAAATGGGACGATCATGCAAAGATAGGATTTAGTCCAGTTTTCATTCTTTGTAGTATAGGTTTTTGTTTTCTTTTTATGTAATTTTAATTTGTATGTAAGTTTAGGCTAGATTGAGATTCATGTAAGTAAGAGAGAGAGGCTTATGTTGAGAGTGACACCGATGTACCCTCCTCCTTTCTTCCATCGTTTCAAGCAATAAAAGGTAATATTTTTTTTATGTTCTTCTTTACTTTCATTTTCTTCTTTTTCTTTCTACTTTACCTCTTTTGGTTTTGATGAGAATGCAAGTGAATCCAGAAGCATAAGTATAACAATGTTTTCGTGAGTGCCAATGATTATTCATGATGACGTTCTCTTCCTCAAAATCCGTATCACTTCATTCTTGTTCGTCTTGATGATATAATGCGAATGGGGACTGAGCTCGATCCTATGGCTTATGCGTTGAACGCCTCCGAAGTAAGGTAGAACATGCAAGGGTTTCAGGTAAATCATCAACCAAACTAGGTGAGTACTTCTTTAATCTTCTTTCTTAGTTTAGATCACCAACTCGACATCTTCCAAATCTCTTTCACTCTTTCATTTTCTTTGTACATAGTCATTTACTGATTTTCTCCACCTTCTCATCTATCGCTTTCTTTTTAACTTTAACCTAACTCTCTTTTTCATTTTTATTTCTTAAAACAAAGAAGAACCTTCGTTTTTCTTCACAAAGATTTCAATACAAACCTTGAACGCTTCTATCGCTAACCCTCCTTGTGGATCACGACCCGCATAGCCACTTGCTATTGCAGTAAAATTGAGCACTTGCACATCTCTATTTTGAAGTTCTAAAATTTTGTATTTTGTGTGCAGGTTCAAGCTTCAATCAAAGAGCTATAGAGCTCTACTGCAATAGTGACAAGAGTTCAGTAAAGTCGAAACAATCAACATCAAGTTTTTTGTCATTAATGATAAAGTTCGGAATCATATTCTGTCTGTTGATAGTGTTAGTACTATTCTTAACATTACATATCACTCATTAAAGAACTTCCACCTAAAGTTTTTTTAGAGCATATTACTCATATAGGGATGGCTAGTCACGATGATATCCTGATTTAGTGGGAGTGGATAATTTTTTATAACAGACATTTTTTCTAAGTGCATTTTATGTATATTTGTTGATTTTAATAATGAAGTGATAACTGCTTTCTTTAAATTTCTTTTGAATTTAATTTATACATTTGAGTTTGTTAGCAGTTGACTCATTAGAATTATAAAGTTGGACTCACTAAAGTCATAAAATTACTCGTTGGAGTCATAAAATGGAAACAAGTTGGAATTATACCTTATTTGATCAGAGGACATTTCCATGCCACATGTCCACATTTGATCTTTGTCAATCAGAGTTCTGAGACTTGTGATGTGGAAGCTCCTACCTTAATTATGCAGAACATAACGACCGCCATGTTCAGTCGCAGGACACTTAATGGACCAGATTGTTTTGAAACGTGATTTTTTGGCGGTTAAAATTTTGACGTCATAAAGTTATGCACAATATCTATTTCGTACGACTTAATTGGCCCAAGTGGGAGATTGTTAGATTTATTATGTTTTAAAGTCTAATTTAATTTGGGCCTAATCAAGTCAATTGGATATTTGCACCCGCTTTAACCTATGTTATTTGACCCAATAAAGAATTGATGAAGCCTAAATGGTTTGGGTTTAGATACATTTTCAATTACACTTAGCCATGAGTGTATCTAAATTAAAATGTGAGACACATCTACACGTGTGAAACTCGTATTTTCAATCAAGAGCCTAGAACTACGATGAATTGAAGTAGGATTCCTTGATGTTATATATATCATGGGTAGGGTTTCCTTTCCAACATAATGACCTAATCTCTCTCTTGGAGCCCTCTCTTCTCCTCTAAGGATCAAGAAGAGAACTAGGTGGCTGGAGAGAAGAATCCTCTCCCTCAGCTCCGGTGTCTTCGAGATCGTGCAACTTTCGGCATCCCTTTCGTGATGGAATCAGGTATGCCTAAAACCCTCTTTTCTTTTGATCATGATAATGGGGCTACGCATGTATGAGATCTTATTTGGAATAATTATTAGATTTAACATTATTTTGTTATTTTATGGGTTACAACGAGTTTAAAGGGATAATGGTTCCAATTGGCTTGTTATATTGGAAATGTTGGTCAGATGGAAGGGGATAGCTTTTTGGGTTAATTTTGAGTTTATTTTTTTTTCTCTATGAAGCTCTTATTATCTTTAATTCCCCATTCTTTTTTTGAGTTATTTTTCTCTATGAATTGAAGCTTTGTGTAATCTTCATTTAATTTCTCTCATCTTGTACTGTTTCATTCCATTTGAGTTGGTAAAATAACCCTCCGCGACCCTCCACTGCCTCGTCTCTGAGCACCGCCCTGACTACATCATCTCCGACATCTTCTACCCGTGGACGGTCGACCTCCAGTGACTACTTGGATTGAAAAAAAAAAAATTATTAGGCATTTTTGCTAACTTTTTTGATTTTCCTCTTTTTTTTGTTTTTTTTATCTATATTACTCTATGGATCTTGTTGAATAATTGTGTGAGGGTAAGCATTTAGTTGTGGTTGGAATCTTGTAAGCTTACTGGCTAATGGTTCTCTCTTCGAGTGAGTAGCTTTATTTGTGTTAATGTTATTTGTGTCAGTTTTTTCAGTTTTAAGTTTTGTCGCTAATTTGATGGGGTAATGTTGTACAAATGCAACATGTTATATTTTGTATAGTTTGAAGTTGATGATTCTTGTCATATTTGTTGACTCTTTTCTGTTCTTTTTTTTAAATAATAGTGAATGGGCTGTCCTGAAAGCCCATGAGCTGGGCCCAAAGCATGTGGGCTGACTCCAACTGAAATGGGCAGTATTTGGGCCGGCCGATACATACCTATTTCAAGTTCGGACTAGCTCAAAACCCGTCCATTTTACTTTGGGTCAGCTTTGCCCGGCCCGGCCCATCCAAGCTATACATAATCCATAACTATAGGAAGCAGGTGACCCACAAGCTGCCACTAATCCTCCACTAATCCTACAATCCAAGAAACTATATGTACACAAAATGCAGCTGTATATAACATCAAATCTACTCACTTATCCCTTAGCATACGAGAGAGAAAGAAATAGCATTATAAACCCAGGCTATCCGATTCGAGAATTATACGAAAGCTGCTATATGTTTCTCTCTCCTGCTCCAGCTAGTACACCGTAAAGAATACAGAATAATTTTTCATTTTATTCCCGGGCAGCTTTCTTTACTTTAGCCAGCCAAATCATTTAGCAATTGAGCCCCCATCAGATTCCTATAGGGCAGATTCTGGCCCTGATCTCCATCTAAAATCGAGAACTGCCCCTGCTGGCAGTCCTCCATCTGTTCTCTTGAGAAGAATACAGACTGCTGGGACGTCGGCGAGAATGAAAGGCTCATCCCCGCTCCGTTGTGCTGCTGTAGGCCCAGAGTCAAGGAAACTCCATTGCCAAAGTCCTGGATTCTGCTGCATTCATTATAAGAGGAGAAATCCAAGTCCACAAACCCAAAATTCTCCGCCCTCGGCACTTGCTGCTGGTGCTGTTTGCCGTTGCGATGATCATTGTTGATGACGGAGGTTAGCGAGTCTGAGTCGATGTGGAGGTGACCTGCAGGCATCAGGGGTTTCTGGTCCAAATGCGACGAGCTAGGGTTAGGGCTTCGGTTGGACTGTGGCAGCTGCAGATTATTCCGGCTGTTGTTGTCATTAACGCTCTCGCATTCGGCTGTCGTCCCCTGAGAGGACTGGTTATGTTTATCTTGCTCTTTTGTTTCTTCCATGTACATTTCCTCCACCATTGGTTTCCATAGCCTCACCCTCGCGTTGATGAACCAGTTGGAGACCTACACGGAATCGCATCAAATTAATTAATTGACGCTATTAGACTAAACGAAGAACATAGTAGTTTTTAGTAAGAATCGGCAAGAAGAAGACTTGCCGAGTATATCAAGTATTTTTTATGTTTTTATAAAATGTATTAATTAAATATAATCATCGAAAGCGATCTTAGGATGATGACCGCACCTGACTCCTCGATAGTCCAGTCTGCCGAGCTAATATATGTTTATCCACATCGCTGGGATACCTGTTGTCAAGTAATTGATGTATAAGATTCAACGATATAAGCAAGTCGAATTTATGTGAAGCCAATAAACAAAAATGACTCTCCATAGAAATTAAGCCAAAAGTTACAAAATATCTGCTTTACTTCTAGCAGATAAATTTTCTAGGGTTTTACCGGTGAATTTCATTGCAGTAGTGTCCTGATGATATTCAAAATACTGTACTGGGCTGTCCACAATATTATCACTGGATAACATCCAGTTCTGTTGTTGGTTTGTACGACCACCAACACATAATTATAACTAACTTAGGTGTAGAAAATATTGCCAAAAGTTAAAAATATCAGATGATGAGAGAGATAGAGAGAGGAGACGAGGAGAGTTACGGGTGAAGGAAATGCTCGAAGAGCCAAGCGCGAAGGATCGAAACAGAACGCTCAGGGAGGCCTCTCTGCGGCCTCCACGCTTGACTGTCCATTGCTCCGGCCTGCTGAAACGCCTTCTGCTGTCGAAGGCACTGATCGAGCATCTTCAGCCTCGGCGTCTCCCCTTTCGTGGTCCCCGGTGCAACTGGGTCCTTCTCCCCCATCGCCTTCTTCGTCGCCTGAATCTGACCCACCACCCCGTCCCTAAGCCGCCGGAAATGCCTCGATATCGTCTTCCACGCCAACGTCGAGTAGACGTCCGCCGAGCCTCGGCCGGCAACCAACTCGAAGGAAGAAACCACTGCCCGCATTTGCTCGCAGTATCTCTTGTATCTTCTATCGACCTGAGTGAGGGGAAAAAAGAGCTTGAACAATGTTAAAACTGTTTTATAATAGTCGTTTATGGTGTAAATTAAGAAACAAACAAGAGAAGATAATAATGCAAAAGGCCCCGTTGGATTTAGCGCACAAATGCGTAAAAGACCTCAATCACAATAATGCAGCTGTGCAACTATTTTCCTGTTTGTTTTGTCCCAGTGGGGGTATTGCATCAAGATTGTAGCATTTGGATGGTTACAGTGTAGAAAGAATTCTGCGGTTAACATAAAATTTAATTGCATTAAATGGAGAATTAAATAGAGAGAGAGAGGGAAATAAAAGAAACTAGCAGATTAACAAAGAAATTTGGTGGAGTTACCATTTAAAAAGAGGGATGGGGGACTGAGGGCTAGATAGCTAGATACATAGATAGATACCTACGAAAGGCAAAGGAATAGAGGTTTCCAAAAGTAAATGGATGCCCAGAAATAACGTTCTGTCTCTGCTCAATTAATTACTGCTCAGTTGCCTCTTCTCTCCTACACTTTTTTCTGATTGATCAGATTTAGAGGAAAAGAAAAAGAAAAAGAAAAGGGTTTTATCTAACCTCTTCCAGCATGGAAAGAAGCCTGGCTTGGCGCTGCTGAAGCTCCAAAATGTCCATGGAGAAGAGAGCAGACTGATTCCAATTAGAAGGAGAGGAAGATGACTCTCCTTCTTTATTAATCCTTGATTTTTGGTGTCTTGGGCTGCTGCCTCCTCCAAGATTGCAGAACTCGTTCAGTAACTCCTGCGCTGGAATTAGGTACATGGAGCTCTTCAGCTGATAAGTTTGGTAGAATCTCGCGGCATCAATCTGCTGCGGATGTTGCTGATGAGGATTATTGATAATATTCTGGTGGAAATTTTGCTGCAACTCTGAAGACTCAGCTGGATACGTGAGGGACAGCGAGAGCCCACGATTGGGCGTGCCCTGCTCGACGTCGTTGCTGCCTTGACCAGGAAAGAGACACCTCAGCGAAGAAGGATCATCGACAAGCAAGTGATTATTCGGCTGCTGCTGCTGCCAAGAACTGTTCATAGCCGCATCTGGGCTGATGAGAGGACCAGCTGCAGCAGCGCTGCCGCTGCCGGAGGAGCTTCCCTCGGGTTTCGGGTAAAAATGCTCGGAGGGCATCCCCAGCATCTCCATCCCAGCCTGCAGCTCGAAGAGCCCGTGGTTGTTCTCGAAGGAGCCATGGCCGGACGAGAAATCGGCGTAGGCGTACGCTTGCTGGTGATCAGTCTGATGGGCCATCTTCTTCATACTCTGATTGATGATACTTGCGTTTTTCAAATGGTGGATTCTGTGTGGGTGACCTAAAGAGAAGACCAATTGTAGGGCAAGACCTACTCACCTGTTTCGGGAGGGAAAGCGGCTGATTCTATATTCAGCCCTTTGCGTTGAGGATCACGAGAGAGGGCAAGTGGACCTACGTGTACTTATTAACACATCTGCATCTCATCTTCATCACCAACATCCATCCCAATATTTAGATTGCTGAACAAACATAATAAAAAGGACACATCAAGAAGCGTAGTTTGCTCTCACACTACTACTGCCACTCGCAGTACTAGTCAAAACTCTTCTTTATATCATCAAAATTTACAGATTCTAAAATGCACTTGCGAACTCAAGTGCTCCCCCCCTGCGTGTTCAGAACTGCTACAAAGTTTAATAATTGCCTGTGAGATCACAGGGGTAGGGACGCGATAAACGAGCGATTCTGGAAGAAGAGGGATACCTTTTTTCAGATGGGCTTCTGCTGGCTCTGATCAGAAATGGGCAGGGTGTTGAACAGAGAGGGGTCTGAACAGAGAGGGAGCTGAATCTGTGTGTGCGTCACTTGTTAGCTTCTGCTCTACTGCTGCACACCTAAGAGTCTAGAGACCTCATCATCTTGCTAGCAGCGCAGGCAGTGAGGGATTTTAAGAGAGAGAGAGAGACGCGAGGGGAGAGAGAGAGCGGGTGACATTGAAAAATATTCCGCAGAGGGGTGCTGGCGCCGACTGGGGAGGGGTGTGGTCCTCTACCCTTTCCCCAACTAATTCCAATTTTAATTAAAAACTCTCTCCACACTATTCGTTTTTATGGAACCAGACAATGGGGCCTGGGACCACACACCTCTCCCATCCCCTGGCCATGATTGCCTCTCTTTTGTTTTGTTTTGTTTTTTCCTTCTTGCTTGTAAAATATGCTTTTCTTTTAGGGATTTTTTGCACATATACCCCCCTCACATATTTCATCTCATATAGGGAGGTTCCCCTAACTTTTTTTTTTATATTCAAAGTAAAAGATTTTCCTGCAAAAGTAGGTGGTTTTGAAAACTAGCAACATTTGTCTTTAAACTACATACCCTTTTTTTTTTTATAGAATAGATAATTTTCTAGTAAAAGTATATAATTCTACAAATCATCTACTTTTCTTTATAACAAAAAATAGATAATTTTTTTTTCATAATAGTTGATAGTTTTAAAAGCTAATATCTTTGTTTTCAAACTATCTATTTTCTTTCAATATAATGAAAGTAGAAATGTTTGTTACAAAACCAGATAGTCCTAAAGTCATATATATCTTTAAAGTACCTTCTTTAAAATTAAAAAAAACTGACATTTAAGCTATAACTATTTTAGATCTAACAAAACTATTGCTATTCATTTTTGAACTATCTATTTCTCTTTGGTTTCAAAGGATACATTTTTGTATTAAAGTAGACATTTTTTAAAGTAAGACATCTATCATATGAAGATTTTCGTGACCTACACGTAATAAACGATTTGAGTATCATTTGATAAAAACAGAAAACAGAAATAACAATATCTTTTCAAAAATGCATTGAACGATTGAATGAGTGAAAATAATATAAGAAATGGTAAAGAATTAAAAAAATGGAATTCATTAATGAAAACTATAATTATTAACAATTAATGTAAAATAATGGGGCATTCCATTTCAGCCACATAAGTTAAACCGTAATTAGGAAAAATTTAAGCGCATAATTTTATTTGCTTCAGTCACATCTTTTTTAAAGTAAAAATATGTGCCCAAGTTTCAAGCACGCTCATCAGCAATAAAAGAGTGCTTCTAAGTAATCGCTTCAAAAAATACGGACCACTTCGAAAATACTCTATTTCTGAGGATTGCGACATGATTGCAGTCCTCCAAAATAATCACAGTATAAAGGACTGCGACTATGATCATAGTCCTAAAAAATACCTTATTTTTAAGAACTGTGATTATGATCACAGTCCTTACAAAATAATCATATCCCTATTTCTGATGATTGTGATAAAAAATGCACTATTTATAATGAATACGATCATGATCGCAGTCCTCTTTATTAGAATTGCGACTATGATCGCAGTATTCAAAAAAATGTCTTATATTTGAGTCTTTATGAGGACTGCGATTATGAATCACAATCCTAATATTAATATCGTTATTATCAGTAGACTCTTGTTCACTGACATCGAATTATCCCTAATATTTTTCAGATCTAAACACAAACAGAACTCATTTATCACAAATAAACAAAATTTGTAGAATGTCGACCTGTGAATAACTCTGCGTCGAGGATGGTGGGGAAGGGTAAAAGAAGAAATAAAAATATATAAAAAAGTGGTGGCTAGGAAAAATCAGTTTTTGCTGACGTAGATGAGACTATAGCAAACAAAATTATGAAACTGAGTTTTTTTTCTTAATTATGAAGTAAAGTAGGTGGTTGTAGCAAACTATTCCTAAAATAATTTGATATCCATATTTGAGCTATTTCATAGTTGAAATTGTTATTTCCCTATTGTATGGATTTATTTTTATAATTATGTTATCTAGTAAAACAATATTACATGCTAAATTTAAAATTTATTCCAAGATAAATACTTGATATCTCAAATTATTTCATGAAAAAACATGCATGATGATCATGCTAAAGAATATATTTATAAGGATATATATGCAAAACATGTATGATTTCCCCCCTGCTTGTATCTATTATTTTACTTTATTATTGTAACTATTCCTTTTTTTTTAAATCGGGGGTCCTTTCACGCACTCTGCACCCTCTTAAGTTCTCAGCCTTTTCATATTATACAAGTAATCAACAATTATAATTTAGCCAGTCGTAATCTAGTACCCATTCTTATCGTATGGTTTACGTCATTATCACAGCGCGCCTCCGCTGTCCCCTGCGGGATCAAACGTGTGAGTCACACGTGTAGTAGCGATAACACAATGTATAACAAATAACGCCATTATTTTTCTCTTTATTGCATTGGAATAAATAAAAACCGCAATGGGAGCAGGACAAGGGAATTAATTTGAGTTTTGAAGCATGGATTTAGGCTAAAAGTGCTACGGTTTTCATCTTTGGTTATTTGGAGAAGGCGTCGGCAGCCAGTGGTGGCTTGTGGGAGGGAAGGCATTCTTAATTTGGGTAGAGAGCTCGGATTTGATGGACCGCGCAGAATGCATTTCGCTAAAATGAGGGGTAAAGTGTTCTTAATAGGTCTTCTTAGATTACAGGCGGCTTAAAGTTTCAACATCCTGATTTTTTCACGATCCGATCGTACATTATCATCTTCATATTTTAATATGTACATATATAAAAAAATCAAGATATTTGGAGTTCATATACTCATTGATCTGATCATTTCATTTTGTACTACAATTAAAAAATTGTTAAGTTTGAAAAAAAATAGAGTAAACAAACTTCAAATCACATGACTTTTTATATGTGTACATCTTAAAATATCAAAATGAAAATACGCATTCGGACAGTAAAAAAATCAGATTGTTGGAGTTTTAAACCGCCTCCTTAGATTATAATTTAAGAGAACCTACAAGGAATACATTTCTACCTATCTATCTATCACTAGTATAGAATACATGTTTAATGATGGTTAAAAACTGACTTTAAACAAGTCCATACAACCGTCTTGTATGTGGGAGTCGTAATATCTCCAAGTATATGACACCAGTTATTAACCGTCGTCAAATAGAGATTAGACGTCAGTTTGAAAACTGGCGTCAAAACTTTACTTTTAACGCCGGTTCTTATAGGAACCGGCGTTAAACGTTATTTTTTTTTTATTGAGTTGCTCTCTATTTTAAGAGTTGCTCTCTGTAAAAATAGTTAGTTGCAGCTCTCAAAACAGAGAGCAACTCTCGCCGATCCCCCTTTGAGCTGGTGTTGGGTTTACAAACATCACAAGCAACGCGTTCAAAAAAAATACATGCAGCTCATAATTAACATAGCAAAGAAACACAAAACTCAACATATATGCACAAAAAATGAGAATCATTCCAATTTCTTAAAAATTTCTGTAACATCTCCTCTATAATAATGAGTCTATCCTGATACAATAATTCATTCGGCGCATACGACCTAAAATCATTCACACATTCGACGCATACGGCCTAAAATCATTCGCACATAGTGTGTGTTTGTGCGCGCACGCACGCGCAATCATCCCAAGTAGTAGCGATAACATAATGTATACCAAATAACGCCATTATTTCTCTCTTTATTGCGTTGGAATAAATAAAAATCACAATAGGAGCAGGACAAGGGAATTAATTTGAGTTTTAAAGCATGGATTTAGGCTAAAAGTGCTACGGTTTTCATCTATAGTTATTTGGAGAAGGCGTCAGCAGCCAGTGGTGGCTTGTGGGAGGGAAGGTATTCTTAATTTGGGTAGAGAGCTCGGATTTGATGGACCGCGCAAAATGCATTTCGCTAAAACGAGTGGGTAAAATGTTATTAGTAGGTCTCCTTAGATTACAGGCGGCTTAAAAGTTTTAACATTCCAATTTTTTCACGATCTGACTGCACATTATCATCTTCATATTTTAATATGTACATATATAAAAAAATCAAGAGACTTGGAGTTCATATACACATTGATCTGATCGTTTCATTTTATACTACGGTTAAAAAATTGTAAAGTTTGACAAAAAAATAGAGTAAACAAACTTCAAATCACATGATTTTTTATATGCCTACATTTTAAAATATGAAAATGATAATGCACGTTCAGATCATGAAAAAAATCGGATTGTTAGAGTTTTAAACCGCCTCCTTAGATTATAATTTAAGAGAACCTGCAAGGAATGCATTTCTATCTATCTATCTATCACTAGTACATCATACATGTTTTATGACAGTTAAAACTTACTTTAAACATGTCCATACAACTGTCTTGTATGTGGGAGTCGTAATATCTCTAAGTATATGACGGCGGTTTTTAACCGCCGTCAAATAGAGATTAGACGTCAGTTTGAAAACCAGCGTCAAAACTTCACTTTTAACGCTGGTTCTTATAAGAACCGGCGTTAAAGGTTGTTTTTTTAAGAGTTGCTCTCTGTTTTAGAGCTGCTCTCTGTAAAAACAGTAAGCTGCAACTCTCAAAGCAGAAAGTTGCAGCTCTCAAAAACAGAGAGCAAGTCTCGCCGATCCCTCTTTGAGCTGGTGTTGGGTTTACAAACATCACAAACAACACATCCAAAAAAAAGTGCATGCAGCTCACAATTAACACAACATAGAAACATAAAACTAACATATATACACAAAAAATTAGAATCATTCTAGTTTCTTGAAAATTTTGACAACATCTCCTCTATAATTATGAGTCTACCTTGATATAATAATTCATTCGGTGCATACGGCCTAAAATCATTCACACGTAGTGTGTGTGCGCACGCGCGCGCGTGTGCAATCATCCCAAGTAGTAATATATATACAATTAATGATTTATTTAAAAGTCACTTATAGATTTCAAAATATATACACATCAGTAGTACTGTATTTGAACTCTCACCATGTTGCACGGTCATTCCTCATGCGTCGCCGCCTAGCCGGTCTCATTCGCGCGCTCCTCCTAGTGATGGATACCTACCAAAAGATTATTAAAATATTAAATAAGTATATATCATAAATATAAAATATGAAACAAGCACGTATCACAATATATGGAATATTAAAAGTACTTACTACTAAGCATGCTCTAGAACGTATTCTGCCAATTCTTCGTGAATCTCATCCACTTCATCATCCGTGTATGTTTTTTTTTAATTATACAGCGAAAATATTAAAATAAGTATCATGTTTAGTTTAATATTAACAAAAATAAAAATTATGTCAAATGATCAAATGATTATACATGTATTGGAATGGGGTTTCATTAAGATGCGACGATATCCCGCATAAACTGCATCACTTAGTATCCGCACCATGCTATCTAGTTGACGAGGACACTACAATAATTAAATTAATAAGATATAATTTAAATATTATTAATTTTTAAAATATAAAATACTAAAAGAAAATTGTCTTAATCATTCTCCATTAGGATGCATACTCGTACATTGCACATTTTGATTACTATTTGTGAAAACATAGCCATTGCTCTTTTAATAAAATAAATAAGAAAATTAATAAAAGATCTATATATATATACACTAAAGTTAATGAGTAGATATAAGTATTAAACACTCTCATATTAATCATATCAATAATCTCACATCGCGGCTCGTGATGTAACGAGTCCAACCAATATACAATAGTGTTGTGTGGGTCAATTCCACACAACACTTAATGTAATCTATTACAGAAATTAGTATGAAGTTAAATTAAAATAACAATTAAATTTTATTATAAAAACTCGAGTACTTACTCCGCATTTAATGGTGCAAAATACAAACGACCTCGCTAACATCCGTTCATTTTCTTCACGATAAACACAGCTTTTTTTCTTTTCAGCCGCAGCTGAAGCATCATAATTATATGCGATACTATGAGGACAAATAAAACCATTCATATCACTGATGCCTATACGATCACACATCTTATATAAAAATCTAAAATAAAAATTAAAATAACAATTAAAAGCCTAAAAATATTTAATTCACATAAATTAATAAACATTAATTATTCACTTAATATAATAGTGATGCATGTCGCGCGTATCTGCTCCTTACCTACGAATTGCAAAACATCACTATGTTCGAGGCTTATGGAGGATTGTATCCAAGGATAACAGGAGGCATTTTTATTTTGATGATATTATCAGTTCTCATCCTCTACCCTAAAATACCCACTGTCCTTAGCTGCTTGCAGATAATTTCATTTTCTTCCCTTTAAAATGGTTAGTTGACTGACTGTTTTGTGGGTTGGCTCGTCGTTGGATGTGCCACACCCTTCCCCTTAGTCATTTCTTGTCACGATACCATATTATCATTAGGCATTTGTAAATGTTTAATTAAAAAAGCAGAATATACACTTTTATTTTGATAACATACCTGGGCATGCAAAGAAACAAGTTCTATTGGCCACGCAATAAAAGAACCAACAACATCATTAACGATGGTCATCATATCGCTTTGATATGGTAGATATGCATTAATATCTAATGGCTTTATAATGTTTACTTTAATATTATCAGATCTAAGTGCATGACCTTGAAGCATTTGATTATCACCATTTGTGTTGTACACTTTTCCAGGAGCCACAATAGTTGTCATCTGATTGAGTTGGAACCTGCACACAGAAAATACAGAATTTCAGGAATACAGAACAGAAGTGCAAGTGCTCAATGTTACCGCTATAGCGAGTGGCTATGCGGGTCATAATCCACAAGGAGGGACTAGCAATAGAAACTTTTTGTAAGTTCTCTTTATTTCTCAAAAAATGGTTAAAATTCTTCTTTTAGTTCTTTAAAAGAAAAGAAAAATAAGTTATGTTAAATTGTTAAGAAAGTGGTAGATTAAGAAATGAAAAAAAATAGAAAATAATTTTGTACAAAGAAATGAAAAATAATGAATAAAATTAAGAGATGGTGATGTTGGTGATCTAAACTAAAACTTAAAAGAAGAAAGTTAAACCCTAAAAAATACTTACTTATCTCTTCAGTATTTGTGTACTTTTGACCCGTATCAACAATGTACCTGTGTTTGAAGGTGAGCGAAGTATGATAAATAAGATCTTCCCCATTCTCGATTTACACTACGAAATGAAGGGACAAGCTACACTATCATAGAAATGGCTATCCATCACTATAAGCCATCAACGGCACTTGTAAGGGCAAGACAACTTCGAGTCTATCAGAGTCATTTGGATTCACAAACACAGAAGAGGGAAGCAAATAAAAACAAAAGTAAAGAAGAAAAGAAACTTCGATTTGATTCAAATAACAATGAAATAAAAGACTTACTTATACTGGTGTCACCCTCAGTACAAGCTTTACTCTCAGTCCTCCATGAAACTCTCCTCTGCTCTCAGTTACATAAATAAAAAAATTACATAAAAGAAAACAAAAAACCTAAGTTACAAACTACAGAATAGCCTAACTTCTACTCTCTGCTTGATCGTCCATTTTGCCTCTGAATTTGCAGGTATTTATAGGAGAAATGGGGAGGGGAGAGCCGCTTGAGAATGAGACCAAATTGCTATCTCAACAAAAAAGATCTTCTGATAAGGTTGGAGATATGGACAAAATCGTTTGCCAATAGAAAAGATCTTTTGATAAGGTTAGAGATAATGTTGGAGATAATATTTGTTTATCCCTTAATCTTCAGTTGGACTTTGTCTTATCTCTCTAAATCTTTTAAATATATGTCCCAATCCTTTAGATATCCCTTTTGTTTGTTGATAGGGTTACCTTTGGACTTCTGGATTTGCCTTATCCTCGTTTATCCTCGATTCTCCAAGCTAACCAACTGGATTTTAAAAATCTTATATTAACTGAATTATATCTGGGTTTATCCTCTCTAATAAGCTTAATCTTTAGTTGTGATTTAAATCCTCCCAAGAATCTGATTTAGTTAGCTCAAATTTTTGATTTATCTTCTCCCATCATATCCTGCAAAAATTAGGTATTAAGACAGTATAATTGCAGGATTTATTATAGAATGGGTATAGAAATGTAATAATAAATATGTAATATATGTGTCCAAACATACCCCACACCTATCCTTTGCTCGTCCTCGAGCAAAATAATAAAACAAAACTAACCTAACTCACTTTCGTAGGAATCACGATTGCACTTAGTATGTACAATAAGCCGTTAAATCTCTAGGTTACCCCTAGAGGATGAGTTTTATCTCGTGAGAGTTTTCAGTGAATTACACCAACAAAATTCAAAAGAAAGAGAAATAAAGTGTTAGTATTTTCGAAAAGCATTTTGAAAAAGAGAGAAAATATTTGAAGGATTATTATAAGAGTTCAAGTAATCTATAAGTTATAAAAAAAATCTATTTTTTATTCCTAAACTTAGTCTCTATTCAAAAACTTGTTATCAATCAAGGTGAAGAGTCAACTGTATTTTTTATCTAGTCTATTACTTTACCCTAAGTTATATGGACCTTTGTGACCATGAAATTTTGACTAGGGGCTCTTTAACTCTAACTCTTATACCTTATTTTATTTTTTTTATATTTTTGTATTTTTGGTGGTATTATTCCTTAGTTCTCTTAGGCTTTCTAATCTGCCGATGTAAGGAGCCTTTAGACAGTGACACCCAAACTAGATGGTCTTAGAGTACTGGGTGAGAAAATAACCCAAGGACTTAAGGATTCGAGCAAACAAGACCACAAAACTAAGGATTTTATTTACTATATGGACCACTTTTAGGCGTGAATATTTATGCTTTATGAGATACAAGTACCCAGCTTAATCAGAGAATTTTTTGATATATATACATACATACATACACACACACACATATTAAATAAGGCATAAGACTCTTTGTTTTTGAACCTAAAGTATGTAAGTGTTATAAAATTACATATTCATCAAGGTAAAGGTCAAGACTAAATTACTTTTTCAAGTTTTCTTTCTAACCTAGAAATCAAACAAATAATCTTATTTTGACCAAGTATAAAAAATCCTAATTATGATTTTCCTATTTCTTAAAATTGACTTAATTTCTAACAAAATGGTCAAAATATTGTTCCTCTGTTCAAAAGTTTTTAGAGGCAAAGAAAATGTTAATTTTTTTTTTTTAAATAAAAAACCTATGTTATGTTTGAACCCTCTCCCATACCGATCTCATGCATTGCCCTCAATATATGAATGAATGCATAAATACATGAAAAAGAAGAAAGGGAAGGAAAATATTACCTTAAGGTGGTAGTTCCGATGGTGGTCGGATTGGGCCAAGCGTTACTACCCAATCAAGATAATATGGTGGTTCACGAAACCCACCTTTATTGACCTCTTTTCTATGTACATAATTACAATCCCTAATATGAATTGAATCATGAAAGACCCTCTCTTGAAACTCATTCTCTTTACATGACCAGTCTTGAAAAATCATTACGGAGTTATTATAGTCTATACCTATATCCAACAAAAGAATGTGACTTAGTGGAATGGTTGACTTGAATTCAAGAGTGATAGGTTCGGGAACAAATACTAACTCGAAAAAATCAACTTTGGGTTCGAGAGCCAATTTTAGTTCAAAAGTTGAGTCCAAATCAAAGAATTGAAATTCACATTCTTCTCCCGTCAATGGAATATGACTATCCAAATTTGGTAATTTAATTTCTAAATTTATGGGTATGAGAATAAATGTTGGATCCGAAAAGTGATCCAAATTGGGTAATGATACCAGAATCAACATAGATTCGAAGATGGAAACTGAATCACAAGGTTAGGGATTGGGGTCACATTCACATTCAAGTTCAATCTCATTGAATGAAAAACTTGCCAATTTGTTCAATGCTTAGAATTGGTCAAGTTCAAATTTGTGTGATGAAATTGAGTCATGGTTAATGTCTTCAAGACACTAAGATTCTTCGTTCCTATCAATATGACTAGGGCAATCGAGAATGGTCGAACATGTGTTAGATAGAGTTTTCTTATTCCTTTCTTTTACTATGTTGATCAAATGACTCATTTATGCTTCTAGCCTATTGACAGATTGGTTAAAATTATTTTCAGAGTGAATCAGATTTTTCATACTCTTATCTAAATCCATAGGTTCTTCTTCTTGTTGTGGGATGTGGAACATGGAGTAAGGATCTTGGATTTAGGAGTCTTATAGGAATTGTGAGTCTATCATTTTCAGCTTTTGTTCTTGAGACTCAATCATGGCGTCTATACCTTTCATAGCCTCAAATGTTTCTTCTATTGGTTGATCATGGCTAGAAAAATATAGGCTGAATGTTGGAATGGTGGTTGACAATATGACTCAGGGAAGTTGTATCCTCATTGACTCTGTGAAGAGTAGTGATGATTAATCCAGTCTTTTTCATAGTATTAGAACTGGTGCATGTATTGATTCGGATAAGACAAATCTGGCACACTTGGTTAGTCAAAGTTATGATATGCCAAGTTGGTAATATCAGAGCCGAAAGAGGTCGGGGCGTAATATGGATTACAATTAAAATTAAAAAATTATTGTTATAAGCCGTATCATATAAGAAATGTTAAAAGCATACAAATAAAAACAAACAAACAAATAAAAATAAAAATGTAGCCTAAGTTAGGGTAGACCTTAGACCTATATGACTCCTAACTGGTTAGACTGTCCATGGGAATATATTGTAGAATCTGATCACAAGTTAATCGGTCAGGTAGGGACAAGATTGGTGGGAGGTATCCGTGCTTAAAAGCGACAAGCCTAATTAAGTCAAAACATCAGCCTTCGAGGTTTTGCCTCTTAATCCCCAGCCATTGATACCAATTTCGTATGAGACAAATTCTAATCAACTTCCCCCCTTAGGTCAGTCTCCTATTGAGTCCGAGATGTCCTTAGGGCCAACGTCTACTCAGTTTTAGTTAGGCTTGGGTTAGTGAGTGAGGAGATTGTTTGTGGGCTAAGAGAGAGTAATAACTTTCTCACCTTATCTTGTTTAGAGGACAAGCCCTTAAATCAATTTAGTGCAATGTGTACATGTTTCTGAAAAGCAATAAGCAATGTAAATAATTCAAAAGTGTTCCTATACTACATGTTATGCACACATACTTTGCTCCAACGCTCTTCAATAGTAATGTAAAATGTAAATAGAATTAGACAAATACATAAATGCAAAGTCTAAACCATTTTTAACATTTAACAAATATCAATTTATTGTTGAGGTTAGAAAGTATGTGAGTAAAACAAGAAAAGAATAGCTGCAGAAATTTCACTTTATAATTCAACTAACCTGCAAAAAATACATGTTAGTAGTTCACTCAGATTGCCGTGGGAATGCAGTAAATCAGAAGGCTTCTGGGCTCTTCTTTCTTGAGTAGAGTCCAGGGCCACTTATATGTCCAATGCGGCAAAAATTTCCTTGTTGTTAAATTTATACACCAAGAACAGAGAAGAAAGTTAATCAATAAAGTAAAGAAAAAAGAGTTACTTACCGTCCCTCTCCGGTAACAGTACCAAAATTTTGATTGAGTTGGAACCTACACACAGAAAATATTGAATCTCATGAATACATAATAGAAGTACAAGTGCTCAATGCCACCGCTCTATCGAGTGGCTATGGGGGTAGTGATCCACAAGGAGAGACAAGCGATGGAAGATTTTTGTAAGTTCTCTTTAGTTCATAAAAAATGATCAAAATTCTTCTTTCAGTTCTTTAAAAAAAAGAAAAATAAGTTATGTTAAATTATTAAGAAAGTGGTAATTGAGAAGGTGGAGAAAAATAGAAAATAGTTTTATACAAAGAAAGTGAAAAATAATGAATAGAGTTGAGAGATGGTGACGATGGTGATCTAAACTAAAATTTAAAAAAAAGAAAGTTAAACCCTAAAAAAATACTTACTTACCTCTTCGGCGCCTGATTATCTTTGACCCGTATCGACGATGTACCTTTATTTGAAGGCGAGTGAAGTATGACAAATAGGATCCTCCTCATACCTGATTTACACTATGAAATGAAGGGGCACGCTACACTACCATAGAAATGGCTATCCATCACCATAAGCCATCAACAGTACTTGCAAGGGTAAGGCAACTTCTAGGCTATTAGAGTCATTTGGATTCACAAACGCAGAAGAGGGAAGCAAACAAAAACAAGAGTAAAGAAGAAAAGAAACTTCGATTTGATTCAAATAACAATAAAATAAAAGACTTACTTACACCGGTGTCACCCTCAGTATAAGTTTTTCTCTCATTCCTCCATAAAACTCTCCTCTTCTCTCAGTTACATAAATAAAACAGAAATTACATAAAAAAATAAAAAAATATAAGTTACAAACTATAGAATAACCTAACTTCTACTCTTTGCTTGGCCTCTGAATTTGTGGGTACTTTTATAAGAGAAATGGAGAGGAGAGAGCGCGCTAGAGAATGAGATCAAATCGCTATCTCAACAAAAAAGATCTTCTGATAAAGTTGGAGATAAGATTTGAGATATGAACAAAATCATTACCAACAGAAAAGATCTTTTGATAAGGTTGAGGATAATATTGAGTTTATACCTGATCTTCAGCTGGATTTTATCTTATATCTATAAATCTTTTAAATATATGTCCCAATCCTTTAGATATCCCTTTGTATATTGATAGAGTTGCCTTTGGACTTCTGGATTTGCCTCTATCCTTAATTATCCTCGTTAATTCTCCAAGCTAAATAACTGAATCTTCAAAAATCTGATTTTAACTGAATTAGATCTGGATTTATCCTCTCTGATATGCTCAATCTTTAGTTATGTTTTAAATCCTCCCAAGAATCTGATTTAGCTGGCTTTGATTTGTGATTTATCTTCTCTCATTATATCCTGCACAAATTAGGTATGAAAACAGTATAATTGCAGGATTTATTACAGAATGGATATAGGGATGTAATAACAAATATGCAATATATGTGTCCAAACATCATCCCATTAATTTCAATAGATAAATCACAGGGAAGAAATTTATCTTATAACATAAAAATAAAAAGCATGATATTAACAAAAATGGTCGATAATAAAATAAATTACATAGTAATATTACCTTTGAAATTTAGGATAAATTTAATGACACCGAGTAAGAATCCACACACCAGGTATTTCTCTAAATTTTCATATTCCTTTCGGTACAAAATACAATCATTCAGGTAAGCATGTATCTTTTCATAATTCATACTCATAGAGCGTATGATTTTCTTGGCCTTGTGATCCATAAGTTCATTTTTCTCAGGAAGTATCTTTCAAGAGTTTGAGTAAGAATGTAAAACTCTTATCGCTCTACCCATTTTCTGCTTTCAAATTGTATAATTTTAATACTTTAGACAACTTAGTAAATTTAGAACCAATATATAAAGATTTTTCTCCATCATTCTTCAAGCTCTTGAATAAGTATAGATGATCCACAAAGTATTCATCTACATCATACATCATGTCTTCTAATTTATCACCCTCATCATAATTGACTTCTTTCTTTTTATCACATCTTCTTGAATTAATAAGTTTATCTACTCTTGTACTCTCATTGCGCCATATCTATCTTGTATAAGTTGCATCATAAATAGTTTCTTAATATTTCGTCTGTAAGTTTATCAAGACAACCACATTTTATGCACATACAATTAATATAGTTAGTGAAATCACCTAGAGGGGGGGTGAATAGGTGATGGCTATATGATAATGGCAATTATGCGGAATTTAAAAATTTAACTCTAAACAATTAGCACAATACAATATTTCTTGCAAGTAAAAGACAATGTAAAATTGCAAGTAATAAAAGAGATAGAGTTAGAGAAAATTTGAGCAAACGCAAACACGCCGATATGTTTCCGAGGTTCGAGCCACGCTCTACGTCCCCGCCTTCACACTTGAAGGATTTCCACTATTGAGGATCCCACCGGATCAACAATACAAGGACAACACTTGTCCGTCTCCCGTGATGACACTTCACCACCTTGAGCACACTAGTTCGCCTTGAGGCCGATGCCTCTACAACTTCACTCAATTACAATGGAAGTGATCACACTTGACCACTTTATAAAAGAGCTCACTAAGCACAATCCTAGAACCAAATAATAGACTTAGAGTATGGGATTGTGTAGTGCAAAACTAGAGAGAAGTAGAGGAATAGGCTCCAAGAAAGGTGATGGAAATTTAGGCTTTGGAGAGAAAAATCTTTTCTTTTGAAAACTTTGGAAATCTTTGAAACTTTTGTAAAATTGCACTTGATAGCTCTAAAATCATTAGTTATTTCATATGAAGTGACCACCTATTTATAGGGGTCAAAAACTGCTCAAGAGATTCGTTGGAGACAAATCCCAAAAGTCAAAGAGTCAGAAAATATAGCTGTTGGGTCTGTCAGAATTTTTGACAGACTACCGGTCGACCGGGTCGGTCGACCGCCAACGGTCAAAAATCCGACCGTTGGGGCTCACGGTCGACCGGGTCGGTCGACTGGCATTTCCAGAGAGCAGCAGGTTGGGGGCCGGTCGAGTATCGGTCGACCTCCGGTCGACTGATACGCACATGCACAAATGTGCATGTCGGTCGAGTGCCGGTCGACTGCCGGTCGACCGGGCACTGTGAATTTCTGAAAAATCAGAATTCACAGACCTGGGCAATTTTGGGTTTTGGTTTTGGGTCTTGGATAAAATGTTTTGGTCTTGAAAAATCATAGAGTATGAGCATGTGTCATACTATTATCAAGGTAAAATACTTGGTAAAAATTCTTTTGATAAAAACTTGATTTTCAATGAAATGTTTTTCCCAAAAACTAGTCTCTCTAAAAACGTATTTCCAAAATAGATATGTTCAACTAAAACTGAGTTTGGAAATAGAAATAGAAATTATTTTGAAGCCATAAGCCACTCTAGAAAATGTGTGTGTGTGATATCCCATATCTCTACTTCTACTATTTAGTTTTGACAAAATATTCTAAAATGAAAATAAACAAAGTACAAATCTTGGATTCTTAAGCAAGTCTTGATCTTCTTCTTGAACTTTTCTTCAACGCAAATTCCGAAGCTTCCTATGTGCTTTAGCTTGGGAATGCAAATGTTGGGCGAACTCCAAATTTGTGAGTCTTTTAGCGGAGTCGTCAAAATCTGTTTCTTGAACCTGAAATACTTTAAAATCAAGATTATTAAATACATAACTAAATATGTTTTGCTATCATCAAAATAACCGGGATAATGGCCTTTGGGCCAACAATCTCCCCCTTTTTGATGATGGCAAAACATATGTAGTTATCACAAGATATTTTGGGTGGAGTCTTCAAATGAAGCTCCCCCTCAACATATGCATATATAAAAAATCATACTCAGGCATATTATCACAATTGCTAAATCATAAACATCATATATCCATGCCCATAGAAAATATCAACCACACATGTCATATCATAGATAAAAGGAAAGGTGTCCACAAGACATAAAAACATACCACACAAGACATGTCCACAACACAAAAATAAAGGTGTCCAAAATAAAGGTGTCCAACACAACAAAATAAGTCAAATACATAACAAAATATCTCTCTCCAAATGTCTCTCCCCCTTTTTGACATCATCAATAAAGGGGCATCAACAGCAGCATCACTCAGTCGCCTCGTCATCCTCCTCCTCGTCATCATCAGAGCCCTCGGCCATCGTCTGGTCATCACCATCATCTGAGGAAGAAGAGGAAACTACCTCCTCTGTATCCACGGCATCAACTCTGGGGCGCGGAGGTGGAACAGAGACGCGAGCTCTGGGAGGGAAAGGAGGACCAGCAGCAGGGAGACGACGAGCACCCGGAGTCCCATCAGGAACGACTATGTCAAATTTAGAGAACAGAGATTGGAACTGAACATCCACAAATCTCATGGACTCAGCCATATATGACAAGTCGTTTCGGACCTCCGCCCGAAAAGCAGCATCCAAATTATATGTTTTCTTAAAGATGAGTGTTCAAAGGTTATGTAAATAGTATCCACATGAAAATAGTCATTGAAGCCAAAAACGATCATAAGTCAAATTTTTTTTTTTTAACAACAAATCATGAAAATCATTTTTCACTAAAATCAACAATTTTCATGGTATATGTATGGTTTATACAAATCTAACAATATGCATACATATCCCAAAAATAAAAAGAGTCTATTAAATGTTTGCATGAAGGCAAAAGACTCACGGGTATACATGTATATTTATTAGATTTGAATTAAACACCCATATACATGAAGTAAATCACAAAAAAATAATTGGCAAAAACATGTATAAAGAGAATCATCAAAACTAGATTATACACATGCATAGAGTGGATACAAGTGAGCATGAAGTTCAATCATATATGAGTCAATTGTAATTCACTATGTGTACATGTATAGATACAAGTTTTGAAATATTCTACATCTAAGCATGTAAATACCACATGAAGCACAAAAAAAAAAAATCTTAAAACATGAACATGCTATGAATATGATAAAAGTATAAAGCATGTACATAAATAAAATAGGAGTTTAGAGGTTGTTACCAACTCCAAAGCTCCAAGTATGGTGGTTGTCCCACCAAGCTCCTTGATAGTGATGCAACCAAGTGTATGTCCATCATGTCCATTGCAACCACTACCAAGGTACCAACCTTCTCACGTTTTGTGAGATCCCACACCTACATCAAAATCAAAAGGTGGGGGTTTTGGTACCCATGTTTTCTTGGGTCCTTTGGGTTAGCATTGTTGTAAGGAACCCAAAATTTATTATACTTAGCAAATATAGATATGGTTTCTTATCAAAACAATATTTTGCTAGATGGCCTTTGCGGCCACAATATGTACAAATGTACACCTTAGCATGATGCTTATGAGTGTGATTGTGATCGTGATGTGCACTATAAGCATGAGCATGATGTGTATGAGCATGAGCATGGGGAACTTGTTTCTTTTGAAACAAGGATTCCAACTTAGAATGGTTGAATGCACATGTGCTCAAATTAGAGCTCAAATTATCTATCTTATTTTTCAAATTATTAATCTCACTAGTGGAGGCATGTAAAGCATGGTGAGATATATGATCAATTTTCTTTTTCTTTTTACAAACATCTTCTTTTTCTTTTTCACAAATCTTTCTTTTCAAAGTCTTGTTTTCTTGAAAAACAACTTCTTTTTGAGTTTCCACCAAAATAATCTTTTCCTTCAAAATAGTGTCCCTTCACATAAATCATTTATTTTAGACATAAGGGAAACATTCTCATTTTTCAAATCATTATTTTCTTTTTCTAAACATGCAAGTTTATTTCTAAAAGAATCATTTTCTACATGCATGCAATCAATGTTCTTTTTCAAATCTTTATTATTCTTTTCTAAGCATGCAATGTTATCTCTACATGAATCATGTTCATTATGCATGCAAGCAATGTCCTTTTTCAAAATTTTATTTTCTTTCTTAATTATGTCATATCTTTCAAGCAATAATTGGCATAAAGAATTTAGCTCATCATATGACATACTAGCATCCTCATCATCGGATTCGGTATTTACCTCAAGGGGGTCATCCCCTTGGACCATGTAGCACTTGTTGGAGGTGTCGCTTCCAATATCCGAATCACTCCCCGCAAGGTATTGTTCATTTTCGCCAAGGGAGATGAGGGTGTTCCAAACTACAAAAGCCATATCAATATTAGCAACCCTAAATAAGTAATCATCATTTAGGGTACTCTTCAAAGCATTTAGGGCTTTTGTATTAGCCTCAAGATTCTTACCATCTATACAATAAGCATTATTAGTAGTGGCAAGATATACATTATAACCTAGGGCTTTGAGGAATAATGACATCTTAACTTTCCAAATGTGGATGTTAGGAATGTCAAAGGTGGGTGGTGACATAAAGTCCATGGTGAGGTGTGTGTGTACAACAAATATTGTGATTAGCCCAAATGTAGGATCTTTGACTCTTAGGTTGTTAGACCCTTATCAAGAGCACTAGCTCTGATACCAATTGAAATCACCTAGAGGGGGGGTGAATAGGTGATGGCTATATGATAATGGCAATTATGCGGAATTTAAAAATTTAACTCTAAACAATTAGCACAATACAATATTTCTTGCAAGTAAAAGACAATGTAAAATTGCAAGTAATAAAAGAGATAGAGTTAGAGAAAATTTGAGCAAACGCAAACACGCCGATATGTTTCCGAGGTTCGAGCCACGCTCTACGTCCCCGCCTTCACACTTGAAGGATTTCCACTATTGAGGATCCCACCGGATCAACAATACAAGGACAACACTTGTCCGTCTCCCGTGATGACACTTCACCACCTTGAGCACACTAGCTCGCCTTGAGGCCGATGCCTCTACAACTTCACTCAATTACAATGGAAGTGATCACACTTGACCACTTTACAAAAGAGCTCACTAAGCACAATCCTAGAACCAAATAATAGATTTAGAGTATGGGATTGTGTAGTGCAAAACTAGAGAGAAGTAGAGGAATAGGCTCCAAGAAAGGTGATGGAAATTTAGGCTTTGGAGAGAAAAATCTTTTCTTTTGAAAACTTTGGAAATCTTTGAAACTTTTGTAAAATTGCACTTGATAGCTCTAAAATCATTAGTTATTTCATATGAAGTGACCACCTATTTATAGGGGTCAAAAACTGCTCAAGAGATTCGTTGGAGACAAATCCCAAAAGTCAAAGAGTCAGAAAATATAGCTGTTGGGTCTGTCAGAATTTTTGACAGACTACCGGTCGACCGGGTCGGTCGACCGCCAACGGTCAAAAATCCGACCGTTGGGGCTCACCGGTCGACCGGGTCGGTCGACTGGCATTTCCAGAGAGCAGCAGGTTGGGGGCCGGTCGAGTATCGGTCGACCTCCGGTCGACTGATACGCACATGCACAAATGTGCATGTCGGTCGAGTGCCGGTCGACTGCCGGTCGACCGGGCACTGTGAATTTCTGAAAAATCAGAATTCACAGACCTGGGCAATTTTGGGTTTTGGTTTTGGGTCTTGGATAAATGTTTTGGTCTTGAAAAATCATAGAGTATGAGCATGTGTCATACTACTATCAAGGTAAAATACTTGGTAAAAATTCTTTTGATAAAAACTTGATTTTCAATGAAATGTTTTTCCCAAAAACTAGTCTCTCTAAAAACGTATTTTCAAAATAGATATGTTCAACTAAAACTGAGTTTGGAAATAGAAATAGAAATTATTTTGAAGCCATAAGCCACTCTAGAAAATGTGTGTGTGTGATATCCCATATCTCTACTTCTACTATTTAGTTTTGACAAAATATTCTAAAATGAAAATAAACAAAGTACAAATCTTGGATTCTTAAGCAAGTCTTGATCTTCTTCTTGAACTTTTCTTCAACGCAAATTCCGAAGCTTCCTATGTGCTTTAGCTTGGGAATGCAAATGTTGGGCGAACTCCAAATTTGTGAGTCTTTTAGCGGAGTCGTCAAAATCTGTTTCTTGAACCTGAAATACTTTAAAATCAAGATTATTAAATACATAACTAAATATGTTTGCTATCATCAAAATAACCGGGATAATGGCCTTTGGGCCAACAGTTAGGATTGTCTGAATGCTCAACAACAAAGTTGAAATACTCTTCTATATCTTTTTTATATTTGGTACTTAACTGATCAACACAAATCTATTTTCGATCTATCTTTACTATGTCTAGATATAAAAAATAAAAAATTAATTTTCGATAAAACATAACATAAAAAATTCAAACAAAATTAATTTTGGATCCACAAGGCATACACATAAAAAAACACACACGCATCATACACATACACATCACACACATGCACGCATTAACGCACACATACATCACACACATATATAAACAAGGTACTAAATATCAGATATTGGATATCGGGATCGTATCAGATGGGGTTTTTCATATCGGATATCGGGGATACACACGCATATCAGGCCTTCATATTGGATAGTATATATAATGAAATATTAATAATTAAAAGTTGATTTAGTATCATAATTTCATCTACCAAATAAAAATAGTGTAATATGCATGCAAAGATGATTAAAAAATAATGTACATTTGCATGCAGTCGTGCAATAAATATGTTACTTCATATCGAACGATATCTCAGGCGATTTATTGCCCGATATCGGGTGATTTATCTGCTGATATTTCAAATACCGGTTGTTTTTTGCCGTAAATGATATAGCGAACGATTTTCCCATATCGTATCGGCAACATATAAAACTGAGACGTCAGCTCGGCCGACTCAGCCGATATTTAAAATCGGGATATAAACACACACACAAATCACATACACATATAAACACACAAACGAACACACACATATACATTACACACATGAACACACACATCGAATATCACACACGCACACACAAATTTCACCAATTTAGCATACAGTCAGCACCAATTTTTTCTCCAATTTAGCACCAATTTTTCCACCAATTTTAGTGCATATCACACATCATGCAATCACATACAAATTTCACTAATTTCACAAATTTAGCATCAAACCAGCAATTTTACAATTTTTCTAAATTAATTAGTATTTTTCAACAAACTTCACAAAATTTTCTAAACTATCAAGCTGGCATCAAATCATTTTTTTGTAAATTCATCATTTTATAAATCAATAATTTCACACAATAAAGAAAATTAGAAGAGTGATACCTTAAGGTTCTCCGGAGGGGAGAGGCGGGCTCGCCGGAGGGGGGAGAGGGGTCAAGCCAGGGGGACCTCGCCGGAGAGGGCGGCTCGTGCACAGAGAGGAGGGAGATTTCTTGGGGGAAGAGGGAGATCAGAGTGGGGAGGATCACTGGACAAAAGAGGGGATGAAGGGGCTCCGGAAAAACAGAGGGGAGGGTGTTAGCCCAGAGGCCTTCCACCCTAGTTTTGATGATTATTAACTTATGTAGTTATAGTTTACTAATAATCTTGTGATGTTTAGTTTCAGATACTTAACTAAGATATTAGTAGGTGATTAGCTTCAATAAAAGTGTTTTGGAGCTTTCACATGGTGATTCAAGAGCCCGAGCGTCAAGTTTATATCTAGCACTCATTTGGAGTCAAGCTCGTTGGATCACGTTTGGATCGAGTCGACTTGGAGACGACGCTCTACAAGAAGACTTCGGTACATTATTTTAGAATAGTTAGTTGGATCCAATGTTAAAGATTAGATAGTGTGGTATGCTCAAGTTCACAACACACACACACGTTTCATGTTTATTGATTTTCGGTTTGTTAGTTTAACCGATCTTGGTTTTCATGAATAGATTGAATCAATACAAGTTTACATGATTTAATGTATATTAGATTTTCTATATACATCTATGCTTCAACTATTTAAACAAACTTAGTTTGATAGTCTATTTCATGAATTTGGAGTTTTGGTATTTTAACAAAACGTATTTTTGGATTTTAAGTCAAAAACATTGATATATATATCTTCATGTATATTGGATTATATCCATATACAACATGCTTAAAAGTTGTTTCAATATCATGTTTTTGTATTTGGATGAGTTTTGGACAAAACGATTTTCCATTTCAAAAATCCTAGTTTGGAAAATACGGATTTTAGTTTTTGGTAAAATTTCCATAACACAAAAAGAGTTCAAAATGTTTATAACATAGTTTGATTTTTACTCAAACATGTTTGTATATCAAAAATAATACAAGAACTTATTTTTGTGGATTTTTAGAGATTTTATGGGATTTATTAGGTAATAAAAACCCAAGTTTTAAGTTCTGAAAATTTGCCTGCCAGGCCCAGGCGGTCGACCGGGGCGGTCGACCGGACCAGTGGCCGGTCAACCGGACTGGTCGAACGACGTGCACATGGCCAGCCACTTAGGCCGGTCGACCGAGCGGTCGACCGACTGCAAGTGCCCCACTCTCCGGTGGGGGCGGTCGACCGAGCGGTCGACCGTGAGCCTTGGCACGGTCGACCGAGCGGTCGAACGGCCAGAGAGCAATTGCTCTCTGGATCTAGCACGGTCGACCGGGCTGTCGACCGGAGGGCTCAACGGTCAAATTTTTGACCGTTGGCCGGTCGACCGGCCGGTCGACCGGAAGGTCATTTTTGACCTTGTCAGCTGCCAACGGGCAGAATTTTTATGGGGGTGATATATACCCCATTTGAAGTCGATTTCACCAAGTTTTTAAGAGCTAAAATTCTGATCTTCTCTAGTTTTTTAAGAGTAAGTTTTTCAAAAGAGTTTTTGGCTTTAAAAGATCAATCTTCATTTGTTTTTAAAGTGTTTGTTAATTCAAAGAAAATAATCTTTTGGGAATTTGTTTTGGTCTAAAAATTTTATATCTATTTGGAGATTTTTCCAAGTGATTTTTTGTTCAAAACACTTTATTTTCTTACACTCGAGCTTATCATTCTATCCTCTCTATAGGATCTTTGTTTTGTGGGAAAAGAGATTGGTTTGTGGTCTTTTGATCACTAAGTTGTAAACCCTCCTACTTTGCGTTATCCCTCTTGTGTAGAGGTTAATTATTGGAGTGGTGGCTTTGTGCCCTATCCCTCTAGTGAGAGGTTGATTGGTTGTTTGGCTTTGTATTTATCCCTCAGTTGTGAGGTTGATTTGTGTTGGCTTTATGCCTAGCCTCTAAGTGTAGAGGTTGTGTTTGTAAAGAGAGGAGTTGTGTACTCTAAATTATAATTGCCCCAAATCCTCAGTGGAGGTTCCCTATGTGGGAGTCCTGTGTGGACGAGTTAGTGGAAATCCTTCTATGTGAAGGCGGGAACGTAGAGCTAGGTGCTCGAACCTCGAAACAAATCTCGGTGTTTGTGTTTGATCTATTGACTCTAACTCTCTTTCTTATATTGTCTCTTGCATTGATTCATATTGTCATATCATACTTATATACTTAGTTGTGATTGTTTGTGTGCCTCACTTGTGTCTAACCACGAGAGCTTCATATAGCACCTCAACTCTTATTCAGAGGAATCAAGAGGAATTAGTCCAGAGCCCTTCACGGGGAATTCGGCTACACTCGTTGGTTACACTAAGTGTGTTGCAATTAAGTTTTAATTTTCGCATTTTGTTCATTAGATTAGCCGTACACCTATTCACCCCTCTAGGTGTACTTACAATTGGTATCAGAGCCTACACTCCTGATATTAGGTTTAACCACCTATGAGTGTGATCTTGGTTTTGCTAATTTATCATTTACATTTGCATTTGCACACATATAGTTTGCACTCATGGATAGCCCTCCCATGTTTGATATCTCTAGACTTGATATATGGAAGGTTATGATGAGTTGTCATTTAAAAGCCCTAGGTTATAAAGTTTACCTTGTCATTACCAAGAAATCCTACCTTAGTGATAGCAAGCATATAGAGGCCAATGCACTAGCCCTAAAAGTACTTAGAGCATCCCTTGATAAAAAGTATTTACATGTGTTTTCTCACTATAATTCTGCTTTTGCAGTGTGGAATATTTTGACATCTCCCGAGCTACCAACGCTTATCAATAAGAAGAGAAGATCTAGTCGAGACGAGTCCGACGAACGTTGCTTCATGGTCCAAGGGAATGACTCCCTTGAGGTATATTCGGACACTCAACTAGATGTTAGTACTAGTTCTCATTACAATGAGTGTATAGATGCACAAGCCTTAAATGTTGAACTTGCTAAAAATTGTGAAAATTTGATTTTAAAATACAAACTTTTGAAAAAGGATAGCTTTGCTTTAAAAGAAGAAAATAAAAATTTATCTTCTAGACTTGAGATTGCTTTACAAGAGAGGGATGAGATTTCAAGTGAACTTGACTCACTTAAATTCCAACTTGAACTTGCACTTATTGAAAACAAAATTTTGAAAACAAAAAATGATTGTGAAAATGTTTTAAAGAAAAATGAGGCTTTATCTTCAAAGTTGATTTTATTGTAAAAGAAAATATTTCTTTGAAAAACAAAATTGATTTGATTTCACAAGAATTGAAAGACTGTTTAAAGAAAATGTTTCTTTGAAAAATGATATAGATTCAGCTGTTTGCCATGCAAGTGTAGCTTCATATTCTAGCTCACCTATTGCATGTACCTCTTCTTCCATGATTGAAAATGATATTTGTATGCTTAAGAAGAGTGTGGATTGGTTGGGCTCCACTTTGAGCCATTGTGTTTTGAACCACACACGTTTGGAATCTTTGTTTCAAAAGAAACAAGTTCCATTTATTCATGCACACAAACCACAGCATACACATGCTTCTCACGTTCACTCCCATAACACAATGTATACTCATGTGTACACTTGTACACATTGTGGACGTAAGGGTCACCTTGCTAAATTTTGCTATGATAAGTTACATGATTCAAATTTAGCAACTAAATTTGTTTGGGTTAGAAAAGGAGCTAACCCCCATGAATCCAAAAGAGTGTGGGTTCCAAAGACCACCCCTATGCTATTTGATGTAGGTGTGGGCTCTCGCATGACGTGAGAGCGATGGTACCTTGAGGTGGATGCGTTTCGAGCTAAAAGAGGACTATTTGGATGCATCACTTTCAAGGGGAGTTTGGTGGAAGGACCACCTCGGTTTGGAGATAAGGAGATGTGCCTCTTCGATTTTGGTAACAATCTCTTACTCCTCATTTATTGTTTACATGCTTTTCATATCATTGATTTTAGCATGTTTTAAAGTTTCATGATTAGTATGTTATATGCCATGATATTTAGATTAGTGATATACATGATTAGTTATTTGATATACCCATGTTTAATATGGACTTATACCTTTGTGTTCTCACATTTGTTTTAACTAATGTGTATGTCCTAGATTTAATGCATGTTCATATACATAATGATCTTATAAGTTGTGTTTTGATTTCTATACTTCATGTTTTAATTACTTGTTTGGATGTTAGTTTTCATTAAAACTTGGATATATACTTATACAACTAGTTAGCCAAAAATAGATTATTATATGTTTGTGCTTGAACGCTCATTTGTACCCATTAGATGTACTAGTATAGCCTAGTTTTGATAATTCATACATTTGACTTGTATTCCCATTTTGTACATGTTTTCATTTAAACTTCATGCATATGTCATTGTGTCTAAACTATTCGCTATACATATACATCCTTGAGCCACTTGCCTTCATGTATATACTTTTGTGGACTCGTTTATATCTGGATATGTATGTATACTTTAGTTTGTACATGACATACATATACCTTAAAGGATTCTAGTTTTGATGATTTTCATGTTTTAAGGAATTTCTTATTGAGCTTGATTGTCTATTTTCATAATTTGTCTTTCACAAAACTTGTACACTCATATTACTTGATATTTTCTCATGATTTTATTTTCATGAGTATTATATGTACTATATAGATTTTGAGTGACATTGATTTAGTGATTTTCATGTTTCATGAAATATATTTTTATTTATTCCTTACTTGAAGGATTTCGTACTAGTTTTTCAAAAAATTTTCATATAACTAGTTCGTATTCTTCATATGGTAGAGTTTTCAAATGTGTTAAAATATTTTCAAACTTATTTTTGAAAATTCCTACCCATTTAAGGGCGGTTGGTTGGGCGACCATGCCTTGTATGCTTATTATTGAAAATCCTTTTAAACATGTGCATGAAATGGGTGGTAGGAAATATGAGTTATACACTTGATCTTATTATGTTTTCAATTGGTATCATTGGATTTTTTCAATTGGTATCACTATTGACATTCTTTTTATATACTCATATATGTTTTTATATATGTATACTTTCATTTCAAATAGTATCAATTTCGATTGGTATTTAATCTTCCATACATATATATGCTTTATTTGTACTTACTATATTTCTATATCTTTGAGCATAAATTTTGGTTATGCTAAGCTTGATTTCTTAAATGACTATTATATTTTAATTGATTATGTTTCAATTGGTATCTTATACAAGCTTATGCATTATTTTGTTTAGTATTTCATAAAGGGGGAGAAAATTCGTATTTTATCTTTCAATTGGTTTTGTTTATTTTTGGTATTTTACTCCCACACTTTTGGTATCATATGCTCCTAATGAAAAATTACTTTCAATTGGTACTAATCTTTACAATTGATATCAAGACTACCTATATGTTTACATCATTCAATTGATATCAAAATTTTTGGTTAAATTCTTCAACATGTTTTATTTACTTTCAATTGGTATATACATGTTTATTTAAATTGATATTAAAAATATCTGTGTTATGTACTTTCAATTGGAATGTTTAATTGATATCATGATGCACTAAATTGATATATTTTTTTTAATTCGTATCATAATGTTTTGATTTGATTTTATCGCTTATTGATATTTTTTGTTTAAGATAAAAAGGGGGAAGAACATTGTTTTATTGTTTACTTTAACCCCTTTGTTGATGATTGACAAAAAGGGGGAGAAGTATTTGAGTTTATATGTATGTTTATTATTTATTTGTAAGCTTTTATCAAAGTTTGTTTCTTATTGGTATCAAGAGAGTTTGTTTGATGTTTTGATGTTTTGTTGATATTGGTATCAAGAGAACATATTTTGTTGTTTTGATTTTTTGGTATCAAGAACGTTTGTTAAAATTTTTATTGTTGGTATCAAGATCTTTTATGGATTATCTTTCAGTTGGTATCAAGAATTTTTATTGATTGGTATCAAGAGCTTTTATTGCTTTTATTGAAAAAGTTTTCAATTGAAATTTTTATTGGTATCAAGAGTAATATTTTAAGTTTGATACTTAAGAACATGTTTATTTTAAATAAAAGGAAAAGGAATTTATTTTAGAAGTTTGTATCAAGAGCATGTTTATTTCATTATGCATGTTTATGCATATTCATATTTAATATTCATTGCATATCTTATTGTTTATTGTTATGCATGAGTTAAGGGGGAGCTTCTTTGAAGCTTAACTTTAATCCATGCATATATAACTCCATGAGTTTTGTCATCATCAAAAAGGGGGAGATTGTTAGCCCAGAGGCCTTCCACTCTAGTTTTGATGATGAGTAACTCATGTAGTTATAGTTTACTAATAATCTTGTGATGTTTAGTTTCAGATACTTAACTAAGATATTAGTAGGTGATTAGTTTCAAGAAAAGTGTTTTGGAGCTTTCACATGGTAATTCAAGAGCCCGAGCGTCAAGTTCATATCTAGCACTCATTTAGAGTCAAGCTCGGTGGATCACGTTTGGATCGAGTCGACTTGGAGACGACGCTCTACAAGAAGACTTCGGTATATTATTTTAGAATTATTAGTTTAAATCCATTGTTAAAGATTAGATAGTGTGGTATGCTCAAGTTCACAACACACACACATTTCATGTTTATTGATTTTCGGTTTGTTGGTTTAACTGATCTTGGTTTTCATGAATAGATTGAATCAATACAAGTTTACATGGTTTAATGTATATTAGATTTGTTCTATATACATCTATGCTTCAACTATTTAAACAAACTTAGTTTGATAGTCTATTTCATGAGTTTGAAATTTTGGTATTTTAACAAAACGTATTTTTGGATTTTAAGTCAAAAACATTGATATATATATATATATATATATATATATATATATATATATATATATATATATATATATTTCATGTATATTGGATTATATCTATATACAACATGCTTAAAAGTTGTTTCAATATCATATTTTTATATTTGGATGAGTTTTGGACAAAACGATTTTTCATTTCAAAAATCCTAGTTTTGAAAAATACGGATTTGGTTTTCGGTAAAATTTCCATAACACAAAAAGAGTTCAAAATATTTGTAACATGGTTTGATTTTTACTCAAATATATTTGTATATCAAAGATAATATAAGAACTTATTTTTGTAGATTTTTAGAGATTTTATGGGATTTAATTACGTAATAAAAACCCAAGTTTTAAGTTCTGAAAATTTGCCTGCCAGGCCCTGGCGGTCGACCGGGACGGTCGACCGGACCGGTCGACTGACGTGCACAAGGACGTGCACAAGGCCAACCACTTAGGCCGGTCGACTGAGCGGTCGACCGACTGCAAGTGCCCCACTCTCGGGTGGGGGCGGTCGACCGAGCGGTCGACCGGCCAGAGAGCAATTACTCTCTGGATCTGGCACGGTCGACCGGGCGGTCGACCGGAGGGCTCAACGGTCAAATTTTTGACCATTGGTCGGTCGACCGGCCAGTCGACCGGAAGGTCATTTTTCACCTTGTCAGCTGCCAACGAGCAGAATTTTTATGGGGGGTTATAAATTACCCATTTGAAGTTGGTTTTCACCAAGTTTTTAAGAGCTAAAATTCTGATCTTCTCTAGTTTCTTAAGAGCAAGTTTTTCAAAAGAGTTTTTGGGTTTAAAAGATCAATCTTCATTTATTTTAAAGTGTTTGTTAATTCAAAGAAAATAGTCTTTTGGGAATTTGTTTTGGTCTAAAAATTCTATATCTATTTGGAGATTTTCTCAAGTGATTTTCTTTGTTCAAAACACTTTGTTTTCTCACACTTGAGCTTATCATTCTATCCTCTCTATAGGATCTTTGTTTTGTGGGAAAAGAGATTGGTTTGTGGTCTTTTGATCACTAAGTTGTAAGTAAACCCTCCTACTTTGCGTTATCCCTCTTGTGTAGAGGTTGATTATTGGAGTGGTGACTTTGTGCCTCATCCTTCTAGTGAGAGGTTGATTGGTTGTTTGGCTTTGTGCCTATCCCTCAGTTGTGCGGTTGATTTGTGTTGGCTTTGTGCCTAGCCTCTAAGTGTAGAGGTTGTATTTGTAAAGAGAGGAGTTGTGTACTCCAAATTGTAATTGCCCCAAATCCTCAGTGGAGGTTCCCTGTGTGGGAGTCCTGTGTGGACGAGTTAGTGGAAATCCTTCTGTGTGAAGGCGGAGACGTAGAGCTGGGTGTTCGAACCTCGAAACAAATCTCGGTGCTTGCGTTTGATCCATTGACTCTAACTCTCTTATATTGTGCCTTGCATTGATTCATTTTGTCATATCATACTTATATGCTTCGTGCGATTTTTTGTGTGCCTCACTTGTGTCTAACCACGAGAGCTTCATATAGCACCTCAACTCTTATTCAGAGAAATCAAGAGGAGTTAGTTCAGAGCCCTTCACCGGGAATTCGGCTACACTCGTTGGTTACACTAAGTGTGTTGCAATTAAGTTTTAATTTTCGCATTTTATTCATTAGATTAGCTGTACACCTATTCACCCCCCTCTAGGTGTACTTACAGAGGGGAGATGAAAGAGCGGCCCAGAAAGGGGAGAGAGAGAGATGAGAGAACGACTGAGTGAGGGGTTTAGGGTTTTTTTGGGGGACTTGGATTGAATGCAAATTTTCTAGAAACCGACATATTAAATCCAAAGATTTAACGTCGGTTTCTAAAAAAGCGGCGTTAAATCCTAAAATTTAACTCTGTTTTCTAAGCAACTAGAATTAAATCTATTTTTGTCATCATTTTATTTAAAAAACAACGTAAATTGAAGTGCCTTTTAACTTGTATATTGTTATTTTTTTTTTGTGTGTGTGTTGAGAGAGTTGTGTCAATCTGAAAGGATTTGAGGTTGAATCTTTCCTACTAAAATACAACCCTACAACATCCTTAAGAAAGATCCACTCTGTTGAATTTGAGATACATTATTTCAAGTAACTAAAAATTAAAAATCATGTATTTTGAATATTTTTTGCCCATCCATCACGTAGACGCAAAATAGACGGCCAAAATATTGAGTTGGTTAGATTAATAATGTAGAATGTTTGAAATTCAAGAAAAATTAGTATGTGAGGGTTTTTAAGTGTTTAGAGTATGATGAAATTCTTAGATCATGAATTTATATGTTTAAAAACGTAGATCTAAGCAATATGCTATTTTCGCTCGTCCATTTTGCTCCTACTTGATTATTTAGAAATTTTTATTATTTAAAAATTACCCCTTAAACCTTTGATATTAGAAATTTATGCCAAATCTTCTAGATCTTAAAAATTTACCCCTCAAATTAGATTTTGAATGAAATAGCAGTGTTTTACCCGTTATGTCCTTCTCCTTTCTTGTTCACCTCTATTTTTCATTATTCTTATATGGCCTAAATCAAAATCTATTAACCCACTATTTTTATAGCTCCTCATCTTTTTCATTCTTCTTCTTATTATTCTTATTTTTTCTTCTTCTTCTCCTCCTCCTCCTTTCTCCCCTTTTACTTAAAATTCTTCCTAAATTTCTTAAATCTCACTCTAAAAAGTATTTTGGATTTTTTTTGAAATTTCTTAAGAGCTATGTGAAATGATTAGGTGTGAATTTAATGACTAATGAATAGAATAGAAATATTTTGGTTTGAGAGAAAGAGAGAAGTGGAGAGGGAAAAGAAATAAGTTAAAAAAGAGTGATTAACCTAGAGCTTAAGTTAGGATAAACGATTTGATCATTTAAATAAGAACAATTTAGTTATTTCTAAAATAATTAGACAAGTAAAGGGAATTAAACATTATATTTCATTATTATTCTATAAGAGAGGTAAACTTTTAAGATCTAAATTAAAGATTTAGATGGTACATTCCTAATATCAAAGATTTAGAGAAAATTTCTAAATAGCAAAGATTTAGAGGGTATATATCTAACGGTCCCAGTATTCATAGGTCCTCAATTAATATTAGACTTCTTTTAAACTGATAGATTATTATAATCGTCTCCAAACCTTTAAAATTTCGGCAGCACTTCCTTTATAAATACTGATGTGCATAAATATACATTTTAATCCACAATAATTTCGGTCAACATCAGCCTACTTATTTTCAATCCAAATATGTAGATTAAAATCAACCATCGCCCATACAATCCTAATAATATTTCAGCTCACCACGGCCATTCTCCAGATAACAATTTCAGCTTGACATCGCCTACTTATGTGAAAAAAAAGAAATATATGCTCGAGAATACCCCTCTCGGCGTCCAGAATATAACACCAACTTATACGTGGATCCAACTCATCAAGAACAAAGCTATCTAGCTTATGTTATAACAACATCAATAAGATTGTAAACATATACAACATGAAGTTTTACATCTATAATTATAATTCCAAAACTTCTTTATACAACCGAATTTCCAACGAACGCTTGAAATCTTAATTGGGCCTTTACCTCACGATGACCTGAAAAACATAATAATCTGAGAGGATAAGCTCAACAACTCAGTGAGGAGAGTAAAAGGAGATCAAGAAAATAATATATATGTCAAAGAAAAAGGAAGTATGTTTTTATTCAAAAGGCAAGGCGAATATGAATAAAGAAAAGAACAATTATATTAAGGTAAACAGTCACCCGACTATCTCTATGGTTTGTCAAAATAACTTGACTCCATCGGTCAACGACTCTATAACTTAAATCTTTGCACTGAATTTATAGGGTTTATGAGTTGCATCGAATACTTTACTTTAGTGACTTAGTTTATTACCGAATTCGTTTTATGTGTACATAATTCATACATTATACACGACGGTAAACCAATCATAATAAATTAATCTAGATAATATATATATCACACAACATACTTATGAAAAACACCTAGAGGGGGGGTGAATAGGTGTAAGTGCTAATCTAAGAAACTTAATGCAAACTAAGTGCGCTAAATGCGGAAGCTAATGCAAATTATGCACAAACTAATACAATACAACAAGTGTAGCCGAATTCCCCTTGCGAGGCTCTGGACTAACTCCCCTTGATTCCCCTTAAAATGGGTTGAGGCGCTATGTGAAGCTCTTGTTGGATGAGTATAAGTTAGGCACACACACACAAGCAATCCAAGCAATATGAAATACACACAATCAAGCCAAGCATATAAGAATGAATTGCAATATAAAAGATGCAAGGCAACACAAGCAATGTATAAGATATGAATGATGAGTATGATGCTTTGCACAATAATAAGAGAGAGAGAGAGTTAGAGAGATAATGGATCAAAACGCAAACACCAAGATTTGTTTCGAGGTTCGAGCACCTTGCTCTACATCCCCGCCTACAACACCGTGTAGGATTTCCACTATCTCAACTCCCACCGAGGGAACCTCTACCAAAGAGGATTTCTTACAACTCTAGGAGTACCGAACTCCTCTCTCAACCAACAACCTCCACCGAGGCCAACAACCAATAACAACCACCTCTACCGAAGAGGTTTACAACCAACACAATCACCTCTACCTAAGAGGGATCCAAACCAATAACCCAATACAACAATCTCCACCTCTACCGAAGAGGGAGCAACTCAAGAAATCAAGGGTTTATAACAAGTGGTATATCTCAACCACAAACCTCTTTCCTTTTTCTTTTTCCACAAAAACAAGATCCTAAATAGTTTAGGATAGAAGATAGCTCAAGTGTAGAAAACAAGTGTTTTTGGAAACAAGCAACAAAGAAAAATCTTTGGGAAAATATTTGCAATATGATAGAATTGAAGATCTAAGAAAAAAATCCCAAAAACCTATTTTTCTTTGATTTTTCAAAAACCCTAAAACAATAAAGATGAGAAGTTTTTGCACTTAAAACTCTTTTGAAAACTCTTTTAAACACTTTAGAAAACTGAAAATTTTTCTCTTAAAAAACTTGGCTAAAATCCCCAAAGAGATGGGGTTTATATAGCCCCTATACCAAACTAGCCGTTAGGCTGAGTTGGCAGTCTGACAGACTGCCGGTCGACCGGTCCGGTCGACCGCCAACGGTCAGAATTGTGACCGTTGGGCAACTGCGGTCGACCGGCCCGGTCGACCGAGAAAACCCGAGAGCAGAGCTCTCAACTCGGTCGACCGTCCCGGTCGACCGTGTCTGTGCCTAACAGACGTGCACGTCTGTGCACGTCGGTCGACCGCAACGGTCGACCGGCCCTTGGTGCGGTCGACCGTGACGGTCGACCGACCAGCCTGTCAGCACAAAAACAAGGTCAGAAAATTTTGGAAAAAATATTTTATAAAAACCTTTTATCATTTCTGAAAATTCCATAAAACTTGTTTTATCATTTTATGTTAAACATAAACATGTGATAAAAATTTCAAGACAATATATCAACATATCAATTCATTTTTGTGTCTTGCAAATTTTATCAAAAACAAAACCTTGTATTTTGTCAAACTTGATTTTTCCAAAACATGAATAGGATAGTCAAAATAAGTTTGTCTAGCAAGTTTAAAGCATGTATGTATATCTAGACCATATCTAATATACATAAGTATAAGGTAAACTTGTTTTGATCTATTATTCATGAAAACCAAAAATCAAATCATAAAACGTGTGTGTTTTGTGTTCACTTGAGCATATCAACTAAACCAAGCTTTACAAATATGGATCTAAAACACAAACTCTAAACTAGATACCTAAGTCTTCTTGTCGATCTTCCATCTTCAAGTAGACTCGATCCCAAACGCGTGATCCTCCAAGTGCAAAGGTATGATCTTTAAGCTTTGGCACCGGAATCAACATGATAAGCTTCCAAACACCTCTTGTTGAAGCTAATCACCAACTAATATCCTGTTAATGATCTGAAACTTAGAAACACAAGAATATTAGTGAACATAACTACATGAGTGTTGATCATCATCAAAACTAGAGTGGAAGGCCATTGGGCCAACAACTTATATGTTGCATAACGTATCCCCTCCAAGTATTGCATGGATTAACCCATACACTTTCACCCATCATATAATATTTTATTATCTCAAATTTCTCTCCTCCTTTTACATAAAAAAACCCTCTCAAATTTATTGTTATACACATTCACAATCTCTCTCTCTCATCTCATCATGCCACCTATACACACAAATTCCAAACAAAATTCTAACCATCCATACATCCATCTCATGCATACCTACCCCTCCTACTAACTATTAGGCATATAATATTATAGCATTTCAAATATATTTTTGTTTTTATTTTCTTGTATTACACAATATACTCATTCACCAATTTATTATATGAATTTACATACACAATTTTGTGTATAATTATATAGACAAGTATCCATACAAGGATAACTGTATAAAAATTCCGCACACGCTTAACACACACATAATCTATAAATGTATATTCATATATATATATATATATATATATATATATATATATATATATATATATATATATATATATATATATATATATATATATTCTCCAGTTTACCTCACAGCCAAATTTTCCCAAAATTTCTGAAAATCCCAAAATGACACAAAATAAATTTAAATTACCTCAGATAATCTTGTATAATCTCATTAATCAAGTATTAGAATATTAAATCAAGATTTTTATAATTCGGGATGTTACAGTTCTACCCCCTTACAAAAGTTTCGTCCTCGAAACTTGCTACCTAAAATGAGTAAGTATAAAATTTTCACATTTCCCTTGCATATCATGGAATCTTTCTTAGATGCAATATCTTTCTCAATTATTCACCTCAAGATTCATTATCTCTTGACCAATTCTATACTATGTTCTTATGATCCAAACTAATCTTGACTCGCTTGATATTTTAATCACTCCCTTACTCCAGTGTCCCATATCACTAGAGCTCATACTGAGGGCCCACACCTCAATAGAACACATCCGAATTATGGCATATGGGTACCATAATCCGAACATAAGGCAGCGATCAAATATCTCGCATTTTAGGTTAGTCATTTACGTAAGAACTCCTACCCCCCTTGAGCCCTCCATATCAAACAATACATTCACATACATTCAAAACACACACATACACAGATCAAGCAATCTGTACTAGCAATCCACTCTCTTTCTACATCCACTATTTCAAATATAGTTCCTATTCCTAAACCTTGTGCTCTGATACCAACTGTAAAGGTCCCAGTATTCATAGGTCCTCAATTAATATAAGACTTCTTTTAAACTGATAGATTATCATAATCGTCTCCAAACCCTTAAAATTTCGGCAGTACATCCTCTATAAATACTGATGTGCCCGAATATATATTTTAATCTATAATAATTTCGGCCAACATCAGCCTACTTATTCTAAATCCAAACATATGGATCAAAGTCAACCATCCCCATGCAATCATAATAATATTTCGGCTCACCACGACTTACTTATTCTCCAGATAATAATTTCGGCTTGACATCGCCTACTTATTGAAAATAAAAGAAACATATGCTCGAGAATACCCCTCTCGGCATCCAGAATATAACACCAACTTATATATGGATCTAACTCATCAAGAATAAAGCCATCTAGCTGTTGGCCCAAAGGTTACAATCCCCGGGTTATGTGTTTTGATGATAACAAACCATATAAAAGCTATTTTGTACTAATAGAGGTTCAAGAATAAATTTCAGGTTGGTACAGGTATTGATGGCTCAAGCATGGGATATTAGGCTCTAACTCAATCACTGCTCAACATCAAGCTTCAGAGACGCCTGCTTGTAGACTCATCTTGTAGATAATTTTTGTTAAAAATTAGTATATATGTTTGAAGCTCAAAAATACACGCAAACTAAAATATATGTTTTTTAAAAGTATGATTTTAGTTCTCAAATTTTCTAAAATATTTTTTATCAATTTTAGAACTTATATCTAGTAGCTATGTATGTTTCCTATCTTCCAAAAATCCAAACAAAAATATTTCAAAATTTTATTTATCTTCAAAAAGAGTTTTCAAATCTGTTTTGGCCATGGTCGGTCGACCGGGCGGTCGACTGTGCCTATTACAGATTAGAACGATCGATCGCTCGGTCGATCGGAGTTCTGGCAATTGGGAGTGTGCGTGTTCCCGGTTGACCGGTCCCTGTTGCGGTCAACTGGGTCGTCGACCGACTGTAAGCAGGTTAGCCTCGGTTTGTCACAGTTGACTGGGAAGAGCTAACGGTCAGAATTTTGAATAGTCTGGTTGACGGTCGGTCGACCGTGAGTCTGCTGTTTTAGCAGAAACAGCTAGTTTTTTAAATCTGTTTTAAAATGTGTTTTGATTTTAAAAACATGGTTTACTGAATTGAGGGTCAATTTATTCCTCTTTTATGCTGGTAAAACTATTCTAAATATGCTTTTCTAAAATCCTATATAAAGAGGTCATTAGGGTTGAGTTTCATCACAACAACAATTTAAAAGATTCAAAGTTTTGTACTTTCTTGAGAAAAAATTTTTGTTTCAGTTTTTGTGCTTCTATTCTCTGAAAATATCTTCAAAATTTTGGTTCTTAAAATCTCACTTTTATTTTTAAATTTCACTTACAAAACCTTAAGGATTCAATTTTATATATTATTCTCTAGGGTTTTGTAAAGAAGTATTTTCAAGTGAGAGTTTGTGATATTTGATCACCCAGTGCTTATTGTATTGTTGCTACGCTACCTCTGACTATAGGAGTGTGTTAGGGTTGTGTACTCCATAGTGGTTGTAATTTTTTTGGTGAAAAGTTTTAGTGGATTGGAAATCCTTCACGGTGGTGAAGGCGGGGACGTAGAGCGGTGGCTCGAACCTTGAACCAAATCATTTTGTTTGCGATTGATTTACTTGTCTATCTTATCTATTTTATATTCATTCATTCATTGTCGATCTATACTCTTACAATAAGATTGCATTGAGCACCTCAAACTCTTATCTAAAGGAATCACGAGGAAGAAGTTCATAACCCTTACGACTTCTAATCTTACTTTGAGTGATCGTCTACATTATCTCATTTTTATTTGGCATTGAATATTGAATTGATTAGCCTTACACCTATTCACCCCTCTCTAGATGTAATTTCAATTGGTATCAGAGAAAGGTCTCTAGTTTTTGGCTTAACATTCTTAGAGAGATCCTAAATTGCTAATTATTCTATTAATCTCTTCATTCATCCACTAGTAAAGATGGCTGACAGTGTTAGGACCCTCTCAAATTTGATGGCCTTAGCTTTCTCATATGGAAAGTTAGGATGATCGTATTTTTGCAATCCCTATGAAGTCGGGTTGCAAAGGCGTGCACCCACCGGTGAGGAGGACACTTGGTCCGATCTTGCCTCCAAGGAATATGATGCTAATTTAAAGGCTCAAAATGCCTTGTTTTCAGCATTGAATGAGGATGATACTACACGGGTCATTCATTGCAAATCTGCCTATTAGATTTGGAAATACTTATTGTCACTCATGAGGGAACATCACAAGTCAAGAGAGTTAAAATTGATCTCTTGCGTTCCCAATATGAAAGCTTTAAAATACATGAAAATTAGTCTATTGATGATATGATTACGAAGTTTACTAAAATAACTAATTGTCTTACTTCTCTAGGTGATAAAATTAGCAATGATCAAAAGGTCTGAAAGGTCATTCGCGCATTTCCACCGTCTTGGGAAGTCAAAACTACCACATTGAAGGAGTTGAACGATATAGATGAGATAGAGCTCATTGGTCTTATCGGTAACCTTAAGACCCGTGAAATAGAGAAAAAGGCAAGAAAAGAAATGGCGTCACAAAAGAAGAAGACTATCGCTTTCAAGTCTACTCTCGCCATCTCCAACGATGATGAAGAAGAAAAAGATGATAAAGAGCTATCTTTTCTCATAAGAAATGTAATAAGAACATACAACAAGGTAAAATACAACCATAGGAGACGATGACAAGGAAAGGGAAAAAAGAAAATCATTGCTTTAACTGTCAGAAACCCGAACATATTGTGATCGAATGTCCAGATTTCAAAAACAAGATATCTTCTTTTATCAAGCAAAAGAAGTCATTTATGAAGAAATCTCTCAAAGCCACTTGGGATTTAGAAAGTGAATCCGAAGAGGAGGTAGACACTGCAAACGTGTGTTTTATGGCAAACACACCCAAGGTAAATTCTGAACCATCTTTTGATGACAGTGGAGTAACTAAAGATGATTTATTAAATGCTTTTCTAGAACTTTCAGATAATTATGATTCTTTAAAGAAAAATTGTCTAACAATAAAAAAGGAAAATAAAGTTCTTTAAAATAAAGTTATTATTCGTTCCAAAGAAAAAGATGATTTGTCTTTCACTCTTTTATCAACACAAAGAGATTTTGATGCATAAAAGGTTTCATGTAAAGCTAAGTTTCCCAATATTGATGAAAATAAAATTTCTATCTTAAAAACTAAAATCGACAATTTGAAAAATGTTTTAAAGAAATGTGAGTTCAACGAAGCTAAATTAGAAAACATGTTCTCAAAGAAAAATGCTTCAAAGAATCACATTCATACTGCACATGCTCACACTTCTTAAACATACACCAAGCATGTTCATACACCACATGTTCACCATATTCATAACCACATGTTCATCATGCACATCATGCTTTCAAGTATGGGAGATTTTATAAATGTACGTATTATGGCCGAAATGGTCATCTACCTAAATTTTGTTATGATCGTATAAATGGTACTAATAATCATGTTTGGGTTCGAAGTACTAACGTCATAGGACCCAAGAAAATATGGGTATCAAAAGTCAACAACTTCATTATTTGATATAGATATTCCAAGACGTAGGGAGCGGTGATACCTTAATAGTGGTTGCTCAAGGCATATGACATGGGACATCAATAATTTTGCAACCCTATCAAGGTACATTGAAGGTGGCACCGTTACCTTCGGAGATGATTCCAAGGGCAACATCATCGGTATAGGTAACATCAAAGTTGGTGCATCTCCCTTAATTGAAAATATTATTTTACTTGATGGTCTTAAACATAATCTACTTAGTATTAGTCAACTATGTGATCGTGATTTCAAAGTTATTTTTAATGAATCTTCTTGTAACATTTTTTATTGTAAAATCAATGATTGTATTCTCACCGGATTTCGTGAAAATAATGTTTATATTATTGATATGTATAATCTAAATTACAAAACTAAATATTTAAATGCTTTTAATGAGAATTCATGGTTATGACATAGAAGATTAGGCCATGTATCTTTTGACTATCTTTCTAAAATTAATTCTAAGGAATCGGTGAAGGGTATTCCTTACTTGAATTTTGAGAAGGACCGCATTTGTGATGCGTGCCAACTTGAAAAATAAATCAAGTCCTCTTTCAAACCAATCAAGGATATCATGACATCTAGGCGATTAAAATTGATCCACATGGATTTGTTTGGTCCTACTAAAACTAAAAATTTAAATGGAAATCACTATGTTTTTGTTTTAGTTGATCATTTTTCCCGTTTTACATGGATATTCTTTTTGGAACATAAAAATCAAACTTTTTCGCATTTTAATGTTTTTCGAAAAAGGGTTGAGAAAGAAAAAAGTTTTTCGACTTTGTGCATAAGAAGTGATAGAGGTGGTGAGTTCATCATCCAATCCTTTATTACTTATTGCGAAGAAAATGGAAGTAAGCATGAGTTGTCATGTCCTAAAACTCCATAACAAAATGGAGTCGTTGAAAGGAAGAATCATACTCTTCAAGAAATGGTTAGAACTATGATTAGTGAATACGGGCTCCCTCAATATTTATGGGCCGAGGCCGTAAACACCGCGTGCTATATATTGAATAGAATTTATTTTTATAAAAATTCTTTCAAAACTTCTTTTGAAATCCATTATTCCAGAAAATCAAATGTTTCGTATTTTAGAGTTTTTGGGTGTAAATGTTTAATTTTGAACACCAAATATAACTTTGGTAAATTTGATGCTAAGGCTTTTGAAGCAATTTTTGTTGGTTATTCTAATACTAGCAAAACTTATAGAGTATTCAATAAATCATCTCTTACAATTGAAGAATCTATGCATGTTAAGTTTGAAGAATCTGCTGCTTTTGTTAAGAATATTGTAGAGATTGACACTTTAGGTGAAGACATGGAGAAAGTATCCTTAAAGGACTCACCCACCCAAGAAGACAAGGAAAAACTTAATGGTGAAGTTCAAGAGGATGAAGTGGAACCATCTCAACTACTTTCAAAAGATTGGAGATATGCTACAGGTCATCCCAAAGATCTCATCATAGGTGATGTATCAAAGGGGTATCTACTCGCTCCAAACTACATGATTTGTATAGTCATTATGCATTCATTTCTCATATTGAACTCAAAAACATCCTTGAAGCCGAGGGCGACTCATATTAGTTGCTTGCAATGCAAGAAGAGCTCAATGAATTTGAGCACAACTAAGTTTGGCATTTCGATCCTAGACCCCGTGATAGACCAACAATTGGTACTAAATAACTTTTTAAAAACAAGTTGGATGAGTTGAAAAATGTTGTTAGGAACAACGCTAGGTTAGTGACCCAAGGTTACACCCAAATCAAGGGAATCAATTTTGAGGAAACCTTTGCACCTGTAGCACAGCTCGAAGCTATATGGATCACACTTGCTTTTGCTTCTTATAAAAATTTCAAACTTTTTCAAATGGATGTCAAAAGCGTATTTTTAAATGGTTTTATTGAAGAGAAAGTATATGTTGAACAACCACCGGATTTGTTGATACTATACATCTAGATTTTATTTTCAAACTAGATAAAACTTTGTATGGTTTAAAACAAGCTCCTAGAGCTTGGTGAAAGACTTTCAATATTTCTTCTTTCAAATGGTTTTGTTAAAGGTAAAGTAGATACTACTTGTTTACTAAGCATGTTGATAGTGATATTCTTATTGTTCAAATTTATGTTGATGATATAATTTTTGGATCTGCTAACGAAATACTTTACAAAGAGTTTCAATCATGTATGCAGAATGAATTTGAAATGCCTATGATGGGAGAGCTAAACTACTTCCTTGGACTCCAAATCAAGGAAAGGAGTAATGAGATCTTTATAAGTCAAGTCAAGTACACAAAGGAACTCAACAAGAAATTGGAACTTGAAGGGTCAAAGACTAGCAAAACTCCCATAGCTACCATAGCCAAACTTGATAAGGATGAACAAGATAAAAGTGTAGACATAAAACTTTAGGAAAACATGATTGGTAGTTTGCTGTATTTAATGGCTAGTAGGTCGGATATCATGTTTAGTGCATGTCTTTGTGCTAGATTCTAATCTTGTCCTAAGGAGTCCCATTTAACTGTGGTAAAACGCATTATTTGATACCTTAAGGTCACTATTGGAATGGGTCTATGGTATCTGAAGACCGGACAATTTTCAATGACGAGTTTTTCGGATGCTGACTATACAGGTTGTGGAGTGGATAGGAAGAGTGCAAGTGGAACATGTCAGTTTCTAGGAAATTATCTTATTTCAGGTCTTCTAAGAAACAAAATTCTGTAGCCCTCTCAATAGCCGATGCGGGGTATGTTGCGGCTGGGACTTGTTGTGCTCAAATCCTTTGGATGAAACATACTCTCCTTGATTATGATTTGTATTATGACCATGTTAAAATATTTTATGATAATACTAGTACTATTCATATGATTAAAGATGCAAATCAACATAGTAAGAATATGCATATAGAGATTCGATATCACTTTCTTAGAGATCATTATGAGAAAGGTGAAATTGAAATTGATTATGTTTCTACTGAGTTTCAACTTGCAAATATTTTTACTAAACTACTTGATTTTAATAGATTTTCTTTTATTTGTGGTGAACTAAATGTTTGTATTATTGATTGATTTTCATGGTTGTTTACCCTTTTTGATATATGACAAAAAGGGGGAGAAGCATGAGTATGGGTTTGTTTTGATGTTTATCTCATATATGTTACATGTTTTGTACTTAATAACAGAGCATTATTTAAGGGGGCTTTTACCTCCTTCCTATATTTTGTTTTATACCTTATATGTTTTGTCATCATCAAAAAGGGGGAGATTGTTGGCCCAAAGGTTACAATCCCTGGGGTATGTGTTTTGATGATAACAAATCATATAAACGCTATTTGGTACTAATAGAAGTTCAAGAATGAATTTCAGGTTGGTACATATATTGATGGCTCAAGCAGGGATATTAGGCTCTAACTCAATCCCTGCTCAACATTAAGTTTCAGAGACGCCTGATTGTAGACTCATCATGTAGATAGTTTTTATTAAAGATTAGTATATATGTTTGAAGCTTAAAAATACACACACACACACACACACACACTAAAATGCATGTTTTTCAAAAGTATGATTTTGTTTCTCAAATTTTCTAAAATATTTTTTTATCAAGTTTAGAACTTATATCTAGTAGCTATGTATGTTTCCTATCTTCCAAATATCCAAACAAAAATATTTTAAAATTTTATTTATCTTCAAAAAGAGTTTTCAAATCTATTTTGACCAAGGTCGGTCGACTGGGCGGTCGACCGTGCCTATTACAGGTCAGAACGGTCGACCGCTCGGTCGACCGGAGTTCTGACAATTGGGGGTGTGCATGTTCCCGTTCGACCGGGCGGTCGACCGGGTGGTCGACTGACTGTAAGCAGGTTAGCCTCAGTTTGTCATAATCGACTGACAGGTCGATCGGGAAGAGGTAACGGTCAAAATTTTGAATAGTCCGGTCGACCGTGAGTCTGCTGTTTTGACAGAAACAGCTAGTTTTTGAAATCTGTTTTAAAACGTTTTTTGATTTTAAAAGCGTGATTTGCTAAATTGAGGGTCAATTTCTTCCTCTTTTATGCTGGTAAAACTATTCTAAGTTTGATTTTCTAAAATCCTATATAAAGAGGTCATTAGAGTTGAGTTTCATCACAATAACAATTTGAAAGATTCAAAGTTTTGTGCTTTCTTGAGAAAAAGTTTTTGTTTCAGTTTCTGTGCTTCTATTCTATGAAAATCTCTTCAAAGTTTGGGTTCTTAAAATCTCTCTTCTATTTTTAAATTTCACTTACAAAATCTTGAGCTTCAATCTTATATATTATTCTCTAGGGTTTTATAAAGAAGTGTTTTCAAGAGAGAGTTTGTGGTCTTTTAATCACCCAGTGCTTATTGTATTGTTGCTACGCTACCTCTGAATTAGAGGAGTATGTTGGAGAGTTGTATACTCCATAGTGGCTATAATTTCTTTGGTGAAAAGTTCTAGTGAATTGGAAATCCTTCACGGTGGTGAAGGCGGGGACGTAGAGCGGTGGCTCGAACCTCGAAACAAATTTCTTTGTTTGCGATTGATTTACTTGTCTATCTTATCTACTTTATATTCATTCATTCATTTGTTGTCAATCTATACTCTTACAACAGGATTGCATTGAGCACCTCAAACTCTTATCTAGAGGAATCACGAGGAAGAAGTTCAGAACCCTTCACGGGGTATGCGGCTTCGAATCTTGCTTTGAGTGTTCGTTTACATCATCTCATTTTTATTTGGCATTGAAATTAAATTGATTAGCCTTACACCTATTCACCCCCTCTAGGTGTAATTTCACTAGCTTATGCTATAACAACATTAATAAGATTGGAAACATATACAATATGAAGTTTTACATCTACAATTACAATTCTAAAACTTCTCTATACAACTAAATTTTCAACGAAGCACTTGAAATCTTAAATTGGGCCTTCACCTCACCATGACCTGAAAAATATAATTATCTGAGTGGGGGTGAGCTCAACAGCTCAATGAGGAGAGTAAAAGGAGACCAAGAAAATGATATACATGTCAATGAAAAGGAAGTGTATTTTTATTCAAAAGGCAAGGCGAATATGGATAAAGAAAAGAACAATTATATCAAGGTAAACAGTTAACCCAACTATCTCTATAGTTTGCCAAAATGACTTGACTCCATCGTCAACGACTCAATAACTTAAATCTTTGCACTGTAATTTACAGGGTTTATGAGTTGTATCGAATACTTTACTTTAGTGACTTAATTTATTACCAAATTCATTTTATGTGTACATAATTCATACACTATACACGACAGTACACCAATCATAATAAATTAATCCAGATAATATATATATCACACAACATACTTATATGTTGCATATCGTATCCCCTCCAAGTATTGCATGGATTAACCCTTACACTTTCACCCATCATATAATATTTTATTATCTCTTATAATAAAGCAGAGTTTCCCAGTCCTGCATAAAGGACAAGTGTACAATACTATTCAAATTGAATAAGCACATCTTACTTTATAACACGCGGCCCATCTCATACCCCGTCTTCACATCTACCAGCTCCCACTGGCCCCTTCCTTTATTTAACAATATATAATGTTATACCCCATCTTCACACTTACCAGCTCCCGCTGGCCCCTTCTTTTGTTTAACAACACACAATGTCATACTCCCGCTTCACACCTACCAGCTCCCGCTGGCCCCTTCCGTCAAAATATATATAAATAAAACAACAACACCGTCTTCTCCCTCTCACCGGCTCCTGTCGGCCCCTTCCTTCATACGCATAAAATAACACGACATGCACGAACAACATCACAAACACATCAACTATCAAGGTAACACACAGTGTCAATTTCAATGTGATATATTTTTTTCAATTACCAATCATGTGATTGATATGCAGCATACGATCAAGTTCATGTAACTATCCATTATATGCACGTATTCAAACATACATACCACTTACATTTATCATTCATTCAACAACGCATCAAATAATTTATTACATTCTCAATGCCTATCCTAGGTCATATGTTTAGTTATTTTAACTAGTTATGATTCTTATTTACACATTAGGTATTTGTGAATGAAATTGACTACGCTGCTTATCCATGACCAGGATCTTAGTATGCTTTGAAGTTAATAATAGTCCACTAGTTTCGCACTTACACACATCATATATTTCAGTGAGAATTATTACTTGAAAATGAGCGTACACACTTTACTAGTCATCAAGCATATTAGTCGACAACCATCATCAACAAGTTATCAATGGTATATGGTTAATGATATATCACAATTGAATATATATATGTACTGTACAATTAGCTGCATCCATAACAATTAGATAATAATCATAATTTGCTTATATCAGTTAGATCACTGATCTATAATTGATAATTGTAACCCAGTCCATGTTCACATCTACTTAATATTCATACTTAAGCACAACTAGCCCGTTGCCTTATGATCGTTCACTCATATCATACAAATTAGAGATTTTGGGGTTGATCGGGTTTGAATTCATAAGTAGTGTAAATCAACATTGAGTTTTCTAGTTAACTTACTTTATTTCCGTAGATCAACGATATCCATTATTCAAAGTAGTTCATATTCTTAGTTTAATATATATTACTCTAGAAGAGATACCGATTATCCAGTATTGGTGTAGCAATAATTATTATGGTTGGTTCAATGTCAATATCCACGTGTAGACTTCTGATTTTTTGTTACCATCCCTAACAAGGTTTAATTTCATGGTTCACGGTTAGTACAACTTTACTTATTATCACCTTGTTTATCTTATAAATTTTTGAATTTCAATTGCAATAATTGATTATGTCCGAATTTTGCTATATGGTAACTTGTCTTATCGGACTGTGGTAAGTCCTAATTTATTTATACCAAAACTAACATTAAAATAATAGATGATTATTACACCAAACAATTTACTTCTCACCATGAGATACTTCCATTTAAATTTTCTATTTACTATCACACCAAGATATGTAGGTCAGAGATAATATGTTTGGTTGAAAATATGCACTTAGTTTGCATTCAAGAGATTATATGCTAGTTAGAAGTCTTAAACCAATATGCGGGATATATTTTACACCATTAAAAATCAAGGAGTCAAACTCAGAAAGAAATCAACAACTTCTGTATAATTAACCTTCTCTTTCTGATCAGCACGGGAGACTATGACATAAGCTGAATATAATGTCTATACACTCCAACCTTTTCCTAGCTTGGAACCGATAACGAGTGAATGAATTACTTTCATAGGTAATATCTAAATAGATCTCTTAAATCTAGTCGATTCAATGGTAGAAAATAGCTTAGTTTAATTATCAATGATTTAACAAGTTAAGTCAGTATGTTATTAGAACATTTTATTCTCTTATTGAAAAGCAAATCATGAGTATAGTAAAAACATTCATATAAATCGATATCGAAAAGTTGACCCACTATATGGGGTGCTTCACCATGCCAGGCATCACTCCTATCCCTAAAGAAATTTAATATTTTTAGCAATGTAAAAGATTTCTTCTAATAATTTCAAGGATTAATGACTTATATGTCTCAATATCAGGGACAAAACCATTCAGCTCTTCAACTCAATCAACTTGGCTATCCTTCTCAAATTTTGAAACGTTCAACCTAACCCCTTTCACCTTCAGCTCATCTCATCTACACATTAGAAATGTATAAAATAAAAACTAGTTCTAGATTGTACACTAGGGCCCCTCTTCATTCTTCATCAAGAAGAATTAATTTCTTATTTATCTAGAAACTAGAAGTAACTAATGATTTAGACAAGCTATTCATATCCTATCAAAAGAATATTCCTTGCTAATTGTGTTTAGTGTCAGTTAGTTCTTTAGGTACATGGTCCTTAGACATGAACTTGCTGCTTAAATACCTTTCATGGCTCAGTCTTTCTGGAAAACTAATGATGTTTTTATAATAACTTTTATTCTACGTGTTGAAATAAAATAAAAAATGATTTATTAGAAACTATACTTTACTACCTTTTCAACAATATATTACATGACTAGTTTAGCTCCAAATATTCAAAAACTCATCAGCTATGAATGAGTTCTGTAGCATGATAGTTTTGACCAACTGAAATGTTTCAGTCATAATTTTAGGCTCATGTATCCAATAAGGATATGGCATGAACCGTTGGAAAGTAGACTCGATTGTCTTTCTAAGATATATTACACGATACTATTTAACCCCAATACACTGATGAACTGAGCCTAATTTTATAAGTTATTCTGTTCAACAGATTTTTGCATGTATAAGGAAAATTCACTATTTACTTATAATAATTGTTTTGTCCAGAAATCTTTTATAAGGAAATATGGGAGAAACATAGATTGAAGACTCCCTTAGATGATACACATTGATTATGACATGTTCATTAGATATTCTCTGAATTTTGAAAAATTTAAACAAGATAAACTTGATCAAGTTAAGATCTTGCTCACCACATTATAAATACTATAGTATTCTATCACCTTCTATTAATCACTATGTACAATTAGATTAACTCATTAACATCAAGATCAAAATCATACCACCCTATGCTTAAGGAATTCATGAAATATCAATAAGGTTTCAAAATAAAATGGATCAATAGAAGGTCCCCCTCACCTCTATTTTCTTAATCAAGCAATCAATTTCATCTAACTCTAAAATAACAACATGAAGGAACATGGCCTTAATTTCTCAATATAAAACAACATAGACTTCTCCATTTTCTACCAATTAATAACATCTAGATATACACTTGATATGAGGGAAATTTCTTCACTAATTCAAGAAAATTTTAGAATTTAACAAGGCAAAGAAAGATACAAATCTAAGATAATTTCCCTCAACTTTCTTCTGATCGTCGCCCGCATGCATCGCCCCCTCGCCCGTCGTGCCTGCGCCGCTTGGCCGCGCGCTTAGCCGCGCAGCTGGCCGCGCGGGTGGCTGCGCGGGTGGCTGCGCGTGGCCGCGTCCATGGCTGCCCCGGCCGTGGTCCGCCTATAGAGAGAGAAGAGAGAGTGGAGTTGGGGGAGAGGAGAGAGAGAGAGAGGAGAGGGGATTTGAGAGAGAGATCTAGGGTTTTAGGGAATTAGGGGAGATGAAAGTGAGGCTTATTTCAGCCTTAGAAAATGAAGGAGAAGGATGAGAATTTTCTCTCCTCCTTTTACACAAAAAAAACCTCTCAAATTTATTATTATGCATATTTACAATTTCTCTCTCATCTCATCATGCCACCTATACACATAAATTTCAAACAAAATCTTAGCCATCCATACATCCATCTCATGCATACCTACCCTCTCCCACTAACTATTAGGAATATATTATTATAGTATTTTAAATATATTTTTGTTTGTATTTTCTTATATTTACACAATATACTCATTCATCAATTTATTATATGAATTTGCATACACAATTTTGTGTATAATTATATATACATGTATCTATGCAAGGATGACTGCATAAAATTTTCGCATACACTTAACGCACACATAATTTATATGTGTGTGTATGTGTGTGTGTGTGTATTCTCCAATTAACTTCACATCCAAATTTTTTCAAAATTTCTGAAAATCCCAAAATGACAAAAAATAAATTAAAATTGCCTCAGATAATCTTGTATAATCTCATTAATCAAGTGTTAGAATATTAAATCAAGATTTTTATAATTCGGGGTGTTACAAGAAAACTCAGTTCGAATTTGATTACTGAAGTGAGTTGTAGATGAAAATTGTTGAATCTTGAAAATAAGTCTGAAATTGAATTAGATTTTAATTCGGGTTAGAATCTAATTTGGATTCGGGTCTGATTCTGTAGTTAAATTCAGGTCTAATTCGAAGGAAGCGGATAAATCAAAGCAGTCCAAGTCAGTCCCAATCCATACATGTGATTTTCTTTAAAGAGATGCAAGATGGAAAACTGATCCAGCACTAAGCACGTGCTATGTGAATAACAGCCCAATGCAGGCGCGTGAACGACTAACAATGACGATCAATAAAAAAGAATTTAGCGAAAAATATTTAGAGAGATGAGTCTGATTTCATGTTAAAGGACTCTTCCATTCACCAAAAGTCCAAGGTTGAAGTGAGGTTGAGATACAATTTTATATTCTAACATGTCCTTCAGATAGAGCACTCTTTTTATGAGCTGAAACCTAAGCTTTTGTGCCATAATATTTTTGTAAGTATACTTTTTAAATGCGTTTTGCGCGCCCAGTGGGAATTTATGTTATGCTGCTCTGATATTCTGTTAAATCAATTGAAAAAAATTGAATTGTATATTATTAATGAGAGCAATGCCTATATTTATAGCCATCAAAATTACATAATAGGAAAACTCCTACTCCTAATAGAATAATTAGTACTGTATAATGCTAATTTTAATACTATTCTTTAACACTCAAAAACTTTTAATCCTTCAAATTCTAATGACAAAATTCTCCAATACTTTTAATCCTTTCCAAACTGTAATGGCGCTAAATCTTCTTCCAGGTGGGTGACTATTCAAACTGTTGAAACTGGTCAATAGGATTTTTCAAAATTAGAATAGATGCTTAGAGCTTAAGAATAAAAATTTCTTTCTGGAAATGATGAAAACGAGAGAAAGGAATTGATTTCTCATAAATGAAATTTTGGTAGATAACTTTTAGCCAACAAAAGAACTGAGGTGGAAAGGATAGGGGATTTTAGGCCTACTTGTCTCTTGAACTGCTCTATCAAGATTATCACGAAGGTTTTGGCCAACAAGTTAAGTAAAGTTCTAGATCGAATCATCCATCAGAAATAGAGTGGCTTCATTGTATTGAGAATTTAAGAAATCAAAGCAATCAGTGTTTCTTCTTAAATTAGACTATGAGGAGGTTTACGATAGTGTTAATTGAGATTGTGTTTTTGAGGTACTCACTAGCAAAGGAGTTGGCACAAGGTGGATACGATGTGTACCTGGATTATTAAACCTTAATTTAAAATTTTAATATTTGATTAAAGTTTTTCTCTTCTTCTCGCTTAATTTTCATAGTTGGACTTAGATAATTTTGATTCTCGTATCCTATTGAAAACTTATTAAATAAACTGTCAGGTCATTTCACGATTAATATCTCCAAAATTTAATGCAAATTATATGATTTGACAATATATTGATCAAGATTATGGTGTAAATTGTGTAACTTGTAAGGGAATTGAAATAATGTATGGATGTTGGTAAAAGAAAAACTTGAATCCATTACTGAGTCGTTCATGAACCAAAAGCTTGATAAATAAATATATTAATAAACCCAAATGGAAAATTTATTGTATAAACATGACATTGGTGATCAGTATATATATAAAGTGAATCGGCCGTGAATTTATAGAAACTAAATCAATAAACCAAAAATGTGAAACTTGACTAGTTTTGGTATTAATGTGCTATTGATGTGTTATGTGGATGAAAGATGTATTACTACGATATACATGTGTGCATTGCATAGCATGGAGGAAGGTTTGCGGATAGGGGAAGATAGGGAAGCTACATATGTATGTATGTATATTCGTATGTATATATACATGTGTTCTTGGGGAAGGGCCATGGAGAAGAAGGGAGTATGTGTGTGTGTGTGCGCGCGCGCGCGCGCGTATGAGGAAGTTGGTGGGGTAGAAGAAGAGGAGGAATATGCAATAAATGCATTGCATGTTATATGTGTTATGTCCGTGAAATATGTGTATAAATGCAATGAAATGAAAAGTATTCTATCATGAGCTTAATGAGATAAAAACATAGTTGAACGACTATTTGATATGTCATGAGCTTCTTTGTGCAAAGTATTAAGATGAATCCGATTGATATATATCTAGTGAAATATAAAATATTATTAAAAAATAAGAAACTAAATGGCAAAATAAATTAAAAATTTTCAATTGATGAATCATATCACTTGAATACCTATTCTGTTCACTATCTTTTTTTTATCATGAGACCATTTTTATCTTGTTCAATTCATGTTTATATTTATCACATAGTGCACGACTCATATTTCATATTGTTAATGTATACCACTCTGTGAATTTCTTGTATGACTTTACTCACTAGACTGTTGAGCTCACTCTTTTAAATTAATAATATTTTCAGGTACGGTAAAAGCAAAAGGCTGGTTTAAAGCTACATGAATGTTTCTTTTGAAAACTACATGGAGAATCCTACTTGCGAAACTTATAGTATGTCACCCGTGAATAGTTTTATGATTATATATAAACACCAAACTTGAAATATACGTTATGTAATATGTGTTAGACTTGTAAATTTGATAGTTTGATCTTTATACATGTATGAAGATATATGTGGAGTTATAGATGGTATAGTAAGTTGATGATGAAGATGGTTATTATGTCTGTATTGAGCATGCCGAGAGGGATACTCTCAAGCTTATATATATTGTGATTGTTGATAGTCGAGACTGTCATCTTGAGAATGTGATGAGTAGGTCGATTGTGACCGAAATTGTATATTTGTGATGTATGATATTGTAATAATCATGGAGGAGATGCTGTCAAAATTTAGAAGAAAACTGAATATTATTATAGGGATCGATGACCTTTACACGATGAATGGAGTTGCACATTTGTATGGGACAATTTGCAGTTCTTCTTAGTGAGGAACCGGGAAGAAATATCCTATGCAGATGAGGCCTGAGTCAACCCTCTCTCCCCACTCCTTTAAACTATTATTGCGGATGTTCTTACGGAAATTGTCACAAGAGGTCTAAGCGAAGTGATACCTTGAGGGGAGTGGGAGCCATACGAGGCAGGGAAATCATCTCCATCCTCCAATTTGTGGATGATACGCTTCTTTTCAGATTGAACAATGTCAATGAAGTTATAATTTTAAAGTGGCTCTTATATTGCTTCGAATCTTGGCGGGCCTCAGAATTAGTTTTAACAAAAGTTCCCTTATCTCGATGTCCATCCACTCAGAAGGGATGAAACTTTTTGCCTTGTCCTTCGATCGTAAGACAAAAGAATTCCCCTTCAGGTATCCTGGAACTCTGATATCTTCAGGAAACTAAAGAAATTGGATATTCTTGCTTATTAACAAAGTGGCAGGAAGACTAGAAGGTTGTAAGGGTAGATGCCTCTCCTGGGGGAGATCACTTTGATTAACTCAGTGCTTTCTGCTATTCCTACATACATCATGTCAATATGTGAAATTCCTAGGTGGGTAATTAAACGAATAGATAGGCTGCGTAGGAATTTCCCATGGAGGAGATAAGGAGGAGGGAGGCGGAGTTAACTTGACCAACCGGGGTAGAGCATGTAAGAAGACAGTATATGGTGGACTTGGCATCATTAATTTACAGGAAATGAACAAAGCATTACTATGTAAATGGTTGTGGAAGATACACTAGAATGAAGGTGCAACTTGGCAATCTTACTTTAGGAAGTATTGTAAGCGCAGGAAAGTCAAGTCCGGGGGGTTTTCAAGTGAGAAACCGCATCTGAGTTCTAGAAAGTGGTTTTCCAAATGGGACTTTTCTTCCATCAATGCACTAAGTTGGAGGTGCAGAACAGGGCAAAGCTTAGGTTTTGGAAAGATGTCTAGCAGACAGATTTCCCAGGAATCTATATTCCCAAGTCTCTTTCAATTACTAGAGACCAGAATGTGTTAGTTAGGGACTATTTCTGTAGGGGCCGTTGAAAAACCAAAGTTTATGATGAATCTTACAAGGCATCTAAGATTACAGTATGAGAAATTACTATAACCGTTGACCCAGGCAGGCATTTGAGACCACAACAACAATCGAGCTATGACCTAACTATTATACACCCAAGATCGTGATTGACAGTGCGGAACTGGGATAATATGTAATACTTGCAAAAAAAACTAGTAATACAAAGTAGCAATACCAAAATAAAAGAGAGATAACAGAGGATTTAATGTGGTTCAACCAAACTTGGTCTATGTTCAGGGGGAGAGAGAGAGCATGAAAGAGTTTTATTAATAAACTTGGTGTAAGGATCTAACCTTTTCTTTGATTCCCACATCAGTATTTACCTTCTCCTTGAATCTCTCTAGCTTACAAGAGTATTCCTCTTCTCTTTGTACTGTCACCTACTCCTCTCTTTGCATTGACTTTTTTTATTCTTCTTTTGTTATAATATATTAGGTACAACTTTTATTTATAGAGTTTTACAATACAAACTTTATTTGAACTATGAGATAATCTTAGTCGTCGGATGCTTGAAAAACTTGATCAATCATTGTAAGAGTTAATTTGCTTAATTTATAACAGTTCTAGAACATTTAATCTTTAGACACAAATCTTTCAATGAATAGAATTTGAGTTCTCCTGGGAGTCCACCAAAAAGAAAATCTGAACGTCCCCAAAAAGAAAACCTGTAACCATCATCTCCTCTTAAAAATAAGGCAATTTCATAATAATCTCCATCTTGACTTGCTTTTCAAACCTTTAGCAAAATACATTGAAAATTTTGAAATAATGTTACCTTGATTCTTTTCTTTATTGTACTGTACCGTGAAGTCTTTATTTTTTTCCCTCTCCCTGGGGCCTTTGGCTGACTCGCTGCTATGCCTTGAGCCATCTCGGGATTTGCCCGAATACACCATCTCTCTTTCCTACAGTACTTTGACCGGTTCCCTTCCGATCGTAGTCTTCCTTGAAGCTCTGCCTCGCGATGAGTTCCCTTCCAAGTTTGTCGTTGAAACTCTAACTTAAACTGAGTTTTCTTATTTCAGGTTGTATATCTCTCCACACTTTTCTCTTTTCAGGATTACTCTGTCTCCTTGGCTAACTATGAGGACTCTATGCTGCATTTGGATCTGGCATCACTCTGAGTCAAGCACCCTTATGAATATTAGATTGTATTATGCCTCAGAGACATACCAGTCAACCACTAGAGTATGCATCATCCCATCTCTACATGTAACATTGATTGTCTCATTGTCATTAATCTCGCAAGCCGAGCCATCCATCATTTTGACAATCTCTTCTTCTTTTGTAACCAAGGAGTTGAACATCTTCTTCTAAGAACATACATGAATCACACAATCCGATTTTAATATCCACCTCTTATTTATAAAAGTGTTGTCTATGAAAGTCATTAATATATAAGTATCTGATACACCCTCTGCTACATCTACTTCTATAGTTTGCCCTTTCTTCTTCAATCACTCTTATCGATGCCTGCAATTTTTCTTTCAACGACCTTTCTTGTAACAAAAGTGACATTCCTCAGGTGAACTCAGATTTTTCTTTCCTTCTCTTTCCTTTCGATGACCATCAAACCCGAACCTTCTTGCTCACCTTGATTTGGTATTTTTCTGATCTCATTTGATAACAGAGTTGCCTTGACCTTCTTCAAGATGAGAGTTTCATTTCCATAGAGCATGGCAATTACGATATGATTGTATGACTCCAGAAATGAACTGAGAAGTATTAGCGTCTTGTCCTCCTCGTCGATCTTCACTTCAACAGCCAGTCGCTGAAGATCTTGTTGAACAAGTTCAGATAATTCAAAACAGTTGTCCCTTCCTTCATGCATAGTTTATATAGTTATTTCTTCAAGTATAGATTATTGGAAAGGCTCTTTGTCATATACAATATTTCTAACCTTGACCATAAACCTGTAGCTGTTTTTTCATTTATTACGTTGTACATGACCTCGTTTGTGTGATATAATTTGATCGTACTTGCCACTTTCAGATCCAAGTCCTCTCAATTCTAATCTGACATGCCTATAGGTTATGTTAACTTTTCCTGCATGATTTTGTGAAGACCCTGTTGCACCAACGTCTTTATTCTCTTTTACCATAAATTGAAATTTCTTTAAATTTCTCAATCTCGTACTTATTTGCAGAAATTTCATTCTTCGACATATTGTCGTATCATCAACCTTAAGCTCTGATACCAACTGTTGAGACCACACCAATAATTAGGCTATGATACCAACTATTGTGCGTCTAAAACCGTGATCGACGTTGCAAAACCGTGACAATATACTTCAAAAGAAAACTAGTAAAGAAAAGTAGCAATACCAAGACAAAAAAGAGAAATAACATGAGAATTTAATGTGGTTCAGTCAAACTCGACCTATGTCCATGAAGAGAACTTGATCGAGTTTTATTAATAAACTTGGTATAAGAAATCTAACATTTTTCTTGATTCTCACAAAAGTATTCACCTTCTCCTTGAGTCCCTCTAGATTAAAAGAGTATTCCTTCTCTTTTTGCACCATCACCTACTCTTCTCTTTGCATTGACTTTCTTTATTTCCTTTGTGTTACAATATATTAGATTATAATTTTTATTTATAGAGTTTTACAATACAAATCTTATTCAAACTATGAGATAATCTTGATCATCGATTGGTTGAAGAACTTGATCAATTCTTGTAGGAGTTGATTTTTTAGAACAACTCTAGACCTTTCAATTTTAGAAGCAAATCCTTCAATAAATATAATTTGAGTTCTATTCGGAGTCCACCAATAAGGAAACCTGAATGCGTCCAGAAAGCAAACCTATTACCATCATCTCCTCTTAAAACAAAGCAATTTCACAACAGGCAGAGGCCCCATCAATTTAAAAGATGCACGAATATAGGTGAGGAGCACCTATGTGGAGTTCTTTGTTAGCTTCGCATATTCCATCCTTAATGATGGCGGTTGTACATTGCAGGTTGCCACTATTATATGTCAAGATTTCGGTTAGAATTAGGACCTTCTTTTGGTTAGTGGCAAACGATGCCATCTTAACCGGGGATAATCTTGTTTGTCGCTGAATCATAGATTCAGGTATTCACCTGGTGTGTGCAGAGTATCGAGAAACTCAGGAACACATTTTCTTCGAATGCAGCAGAGCGAAAGAAGTTTGGTCTATTGCCTCGGCCAGCCTACACCTATCTTTCCCCTTCTCTTCCTTTTCCAAGCTATGGCATAGGCCAAATTTGAATGGAACATATGAGGAACCTAGCAATTGCAGCAGTCCTCTAAGTTAATTTGGAAGTCTAGGAAATAGTGGTGCTTTGGACATATCAGATTTTTCAGTTTCATAGGTATATTTTAGTATCCTGACTTTTATTTTCTCATGGGCAGGTGCCATGGTGAACTTTTCATGAGGACGGCTCCGCACGGTGCACTCTTTGGGGATCAAGGGTGAGCCAGGATGTTTTGGCGGTTGTCGAACCGGCTCCAGTGATATACAGTTGGGTTTGGATTCTACCATTTTTTGGTGGACTAGTGGACCATCCTTCTTACTTGTCCTGCGGATTTGGATGGTTTGTTCTACCAATCTTTTGGAAGTTATGTTGTTGGACATGTTTTTTTTCTCTTTTCTATTTATGTTGTCTTCTTGTTGTATCTTCTCTCATTTACCTGGGGATGAACTTGAGATGACATGGATGTACTTACATTTTGTATATTTCATTGAACTATTTATGATGAAACTGTTGTGAAACAATCTGAACTCTGATACCAATTGTTGTGAATTCGAGAGATGCAGTCATGACCGGATTGACTAGGGCGGCGTAGCGAAAACTAATCACAAGATCTACTAAAGTAACGAGAAGAAGAGAAGAAGAAGATATTTCAAATTAGATAGAAAGTCAACACACAAATAATGTGGTTCCACCGATCAAACAGATTGTGTGTACGTCCACGAGAGAAGGAGAGAAACTTTATTAAAACTTTGGGGAGTATAATAAGAATTTCTTATGCCCACACTGAGAAGATTACAAGTCCTTTGATGACAGTCATGTTGAAAAGAGAGAGATTATTGCCAAGGAAGTTGACATGAATAGCTGAGGGGTTGTCGAGGTGATCGCCAAGGAAGTCGACGACGAAAGGCGAAGGAAACAACAACAGAAAATAACACAACAGCAGCAGAACAGGTTGTGCGGTCGACCGGCCCGGTCGACCGCCCCGCACAAGCAGAATATCGGTCGACCAGCGCGGTTGACTGATGTGCACAACGTGCACAGGGAAAGAGCTCGTTCGACCGCCGGTCGACCGACTGAAAGCACCCAACTCTCTGTTGGGCACCCAGTCGACTGATCGGTCGACTGGTGGAAGGGTCGGTTGACCGCCCGGTCGACCGACAGTCGGGTGCGGGTAATTTCTGCTGATTCGAAAATCTGTTGTATTTAAGGGTTGTTGTTGGTTTCTAGGGTTTGTATCTTGTAGAAGATCCTTGAGAAGGAAAAGGCTGGAACTCTCTTGCATTCAAAGAGAGAGATTATTGCCAAGGAAGTTGACATGAATAGCCGAGGGGTTGTCGTGGTGATCGCCAAGGAAGTCGACGACGAAAGGCGAAGGAAACAACAGTAGAAAATAACACAACAGCAGCAGAACAGGTTGTGCGATCGACCGGCCCGGTCGACCGCCCGCACAAGCAGAATATTGGTCGACCGGCACGGTCGACCGATGTGCACAACGTGCACAGGGAAAGAGCTCGGTCGACCGCCCGGTCGACCGACTGAAAGCACCCAACTCTCTGTTGGGCACGCAGTCGACCGACCGGTCGACTGGTGGAAGGGTCGGTCGACCGACAGTCGGGTGCGGGTAATTTCTGCTGATTCGGAAATCTGTTGTATTTAAGGGCTGTTGTTAGTTTCTAAGGTTTGTATCTTATAGAAGATCCTTGAGAAGGAAAAGGCTGGAACTCTCTTGCATTCAAAGAGGCTGCTAGTCATTGTAATCTTCTTCCATAGCAATTAAATCTCTCTCTGATTGCCCCGAGGACGTAGGCGTTGAGGCCGAATCTCGTTAGATTGTTTGTTTGCGTGTGTTCTTTTCTCCGGTGATTGTTTTGTGCTGTTTTGTAGTAGTTCTCTGTGCTTGGGAGATTTGTGAGATCCTTTTGGGGTTGTTGTCACGGGGCACAACAAGTGGTATCAGAGCTTCCATGTTTCGCTTGGGATTTCTGGAGATTCGGAGAGTTCTAGATCTGATTCGGTGGAGATCGTGTGTCGATCTCAGATCAGAGGTATTGGTGTTCGTGGGATCGTGTGTCGATCTCAGGAGGACGCAAGGAGGGCTCGTGGAATCTGTGGTGAAGTAGATCCGGAGAGAAACTCGATCTAGGGTTTCAAGGGAAAAGTAAAAATCTAATTTTTATCTGAAGTATAGATCTATTTCCAGTTGGTTATTCTTCCGCATAGATAGAGGATCAGAAATCTCAATGGTAGAGGAAAGTACATCGGTTAAGACAATGAATTCTCATCCGAGGATTGAAGTTGTCAAGTTCAACGGTACAAATAACTTCGGGATGTGGAGATGTGAGGTTATGGATGCGCTGAATGCATCGAACCTCGAGGAGACTCTCCTATTGGAGAAGAAGAGGAACACGACCACTGATGAAGAGTGGGCAAAGATGAACAGGTCGGCATGTGGATTGATACGTTCATGTTTGTCGCAAGACATAAAATACCTTGCACAACATGAGACGTCAGCGAAGAAACAGTGGGAAACCCTTGCGAAGAAATACTTGACTAAGAGTGTTGAGTCCAGGTTGTAGCTTAAGAGTAAGCTGTATCAGTTTCGAATGAAGAAGGGGAGCATAGTGAATGAGCACATCAACTGATACACGAAGTTTCTTACAGACTTGGTAAACGTGGATGTCACGATAGAAGAGGAAGATAAGGCGATCATCTTTTTGAACTCACTCCCGACGGAGGAGTATGAGACATTCACTCTGACCTTCATCAATGGAAGGCAGACCTTGGATTATGATGAGATGTCGTCTGCACTGACTAGTTATGAGATGAGGAAGAAGGAGAGACATCCTTCTAGGTCAAGCTCATCGGCGGAGGCACTGGAAGTAAGAGGCAGAAGTTCATCGAGGAAGGGCAAGGAAGTTAGAGGAAGATCAAAGTCCAGGCCGGGTTTCAGAAATCTGAAAAGGAGTCAGTGTGCCTTGTGCAAGGAATTAGGACACTGGAAAGCAGAATGTCCGAAGGCCAAAGGTAAGAAGGTGGAGTCAAAGACCGAGGCGAATCTCGCACAGGCGGATGGATCAGATGATGATTCTTCAGTGTTCTCTCTCTCGGTTACTACCCCTACTATTAGTAACTCAGATAGTGCTGAGTTGATCTTGGATAGCGGAGCCACCTATCATGTGTGCCCGAACAGGGCCTGGTTCTCTAGCTTTAAAAAGCTGGATGGATGTTACACGGTCATGGGGGATGACCATCCGTGTAATATAGAAGGGATGGGTACAGTTTGCATCAAGATGGATGATGGGATAGTTCGAGAGTTTAAAGAGGTGAGGTATGTACCTCATCTCAAAAGGAATCTTATCTCAGTTGGCACTTTGGAAGCATCGGGCATGGTGATATCTGTTCGAGATGGCGATCTCAGGATGATCAAGGGCTCGACGGTGGTGATGAAGGGCGTCCACCAAGGCAACCTCTACTACTTGAAGGGTAGTACGATTACAGATCAGGTGGAGACTTCGAGTTCTTCAGATGTTGGTGGCCCGGATGTCTGGCAAGGAAAGGTCAGACAGGAAGAAGAAGAATCTTTGCGAGCTCCTGCAAAGAAGGAAATGGAAGGTGCTGCTACCTGCAAGTCGGAAAGTGGACACAGCGTTCTGGACAAGAAGAAGGTGAGATTCAGCACCAGTATTCACCACAATGAAGGTCTTCTTGATTGTGTTCACATGTACATATGGGGACCTGCTAAGACGGCATCGCTTGGAGGTCATAGGTACTTTGTCTCATTTATTGATGGTTCATCTAGGCAGTTTTGGATATATCCCATGAGACAAAGGGGTGAAGCCCTAGATGTGTTGGTGAAGTGGAGAGGAAAAATGGAGAGGCAGATAGGTAGGAAGATAAAGGAGATTCATATTGGTAATGTTGTAAAGGACATATACTAGTTCCTACGATTTGGCCAGAACACAGGTATTGCAACTCACTTCACAATAGGTACAGATGGGTTGGCTAAAGATGTAGTCCGTTCCTTGCTGGAGGAGGTTCGGAGGTTGTTGTCTAATGCAGGATTAGACAGGTCGTTTTGGGCTGAGGCGACTGAGTATGCTAGCCATCTCATGAATAGATCGACTGCGATTGGAGGTAAAGCTCCATTGGATATTTGGTCAGGGAAAGCTGCTCAAGATCATTGTTTGCTACGGGAGTTTAGAAGTCCGGCCTACTTCAGTGCCAAGAATGGCAAGTTGAATCCGCGAGCAAAGAGGTTTGTCTATTTGGGCATCAAAGGAAACAGCTACAGGTTGTGGGACCCCGAAGACAAGAAGATCGTGATGAGCAGGAATGTCACTTTTGGAGAGACTTCAATGATGAGGTCCACTGTCTCTCAGCAGGTGGAGAGGACGAAGACCAAGGTTGGATCACAGCGGGTGGAGGTTGATGCTACTCCATCATCTCTAGATGGTTCAGCATTAGAGGAGACTTCACCGAATGTGACACCGGGTGGAGATCATGATACCAAAGGTGATGCTGAACAGGTTGACGACATTGTTGAGGATGTCGAGTTGTTTGCAGCTATAGGAACAAAGGTGAAACCACGCTTGTGGGGAAAGAAGCATGAATCTCAAGCTTGTGATCGTGACAAGCTGAAGTTGAAGGCCGTTGTCCTCCATGATGGTCGGGAAGAGGTTCATATGACTCGGTCAGACAGGTTCACTGCTGCAAATAGAGGTGCAAGTGCTTGAGCTTGATGAAGCTCATCCTTTAATGAACTACAGTTGGCTTGATCCTTTTGGGCAAAGGTACCTAGGCAGCCGTAAAGGCGCAGCCATTTGGTGATGCAACTCTTATGAAGCTATTTGGGTTCTCGAGAAGCAGTTTTGGATCTTCACGGAGAGGTGAAGAGGTGTGGTCGTTGGAACTTCTCGTAGAGGTGGAGAGGCTTCATGTAGAGGTGAAGCGTTGTGGCCAGTTGGATCTCACGTAGTGGTGAGATGTTGTGGTCTCGAAAAACAGGTGATCTTCCGGTGAGAAGATGTTGAGCTTGCATAAGGAGTGGTGTGCATCCAGTTGAAGCCGATGATGTTTGGTGTGCTCTACGCAGACTTGGTTGGATCGTCAGTGGAAGACATGTAGACTAGATAGAGCTAGTCAGTTGGTGAGTCAGTGTCGACTCGTAAGGAAGTCTTCGTGAGGTCGTGAAGTTGCGGAGGAGGAGCCACGGTATTGTAATCGGCAGGTATGGAAATTCTCCTAAGGTGAAGTGCAGGGAAGGCATGTGCGATGTTTTCCAAGAACAATTGAGCTAAAGATTCCAAGCCGAGATCGTGTGTCGATTTCGTCGAGATCGTGTGTCGATTTCACCAGGTGATAGACTGGGGTAGCGTTGGAGATCGGCTCAGATTTGGAAAATCTTCGCCGAGGTGGAGAATTGTTGGAAAGAGAGAGATTATTGCCAAGGAAGTTGACATGAATAGTCGAGGGGTTGTCGAGGAGATCGCCAAGGAAGTCGACGACGAAAGGCGAAGGAAACAGCAGCAGAAAATAACACAACAGCAGCAGAACAGGTTGTGCAGTCCACCGGCCCGGTCGACCGCCCGCACAAGCAGAATATCGGTCGACCGGCGCGGTCGACCGATGTGCACAACGTGCACAGGGAAAGAGCTCAGTCGACCGCCCGGTCGACCGACTGAAAGCACCCAACTCTCTGTTGGTCACCCAGTCGACCGACCGGTCGACTGGTGGAAGGGTCGGTCGACCGCCCGGTCGACCGACAGTCGGCTGCGGGTAATTTCTATTGATTCGGAAATCTGTTGTATTTAAGGGCTGTTGTTGGTTTCTAAGGTTTGTATCTTGTAGAAGATCCTTGAGAAGGAAAAGGCTAGAACTCTCTTACATTCAAAGAGGCTGCTAGCCATTATAATCTTCTTCCATAGCAATTAAATCTCTCTCTGATTGCCCCGAGGACGTAGGCGTTGAGGCCGAACCTCGTTAGATTGTATGTTTGCGTGTGTTCTTTTCTCCGGTGATTGTTTTGTGCTGTTTTGTGGTAGTTCTCTGTGCTTGGGAGATTTGTGAGATCCTCTTGGGGTTGTTGTCACCGGGCACAACAAGCCAAGAATAGCGGACCCTGATGACTAAGCTTCTCTCACGATTCTCTCACGTCCGCCCACTTCCTTGAATCCAAACAACCCCTTAGATGAATTACACCCTTACGAATTTTAAATTCATTGAATTACATTGAAGGCTATACCCAAAGGGTTATTTACAGACCATAAAACTCTCATAGTTATAAACAAACTTCATCAATATGAACAATCACTACTCAGAATAAAGAAAACCCGAATCTAACTCGAATATGAAAACAGCTCCAGAAAAAACTGCCACACCGCCGTTAGTCGACTAGGCCAGGGATTAGTTGACTAATATATTTTAGTTGACTAGGCCCAAATATTAATCGACTACTCTGACAAAATTCGAGAATCCTAACTCTCTGTTGGCCAACCTAGTCGACTATGCAATGTATTAGTCGACTAATCCATATGATTAGTTGACTATTTCCAGTATTAGCTGACTAGTAATGTGCACAGCTCCTAGTGCACGTTCATTCTTTAATCTCCAAAGTTTCGTCTGCCTTTACGACGTATTCTAGTCACAACTCCTAACAATCTTCTCCTTGACTCGAATACATCCAAATTCGAGAATAGCCACCATACTCCATGTGCTTGCATTCACGCACAATTGAACAAATCTTGACTTCACATCCATCTCACTCTCTCTTCTCTATAACCCCTAATGGGATTCACAACTTTATTAGGTCGAATAAGTTCAGGCCCTACTTGCACTTTATCACCTAATGATCTTCTTGATCTACACAGGATTTATGAGAATTTGCTCTACCGTAAGAGTAACGATCTAAGCTTTCTTGTTGCGCGCCTAGTCTCAATCTCTATTCGGGATACAACTGAACATCCGAGCTCGAAACCATCGTAGGCTCTGATTGTTCCACAATCACCGCTTTCGAAGCCAAGGAAAACTGTAATCCACCAAGTATAACTTTCAAATTTTGCAACATATATACATTACAGATACGTTCGGCCTGAAACTTCATATGGGCCTCTTTGGAGACTTTCATAAGATCTCCTTCAGAACTGAAACTGAACTCTTTCTCTTGTAGGGATCTAAGAGAGATGAGATTATAGTTTGAACCGAAACATAACGAACGCCTTGAAAAGTAGTGATGCATCCATCATAAGAATGAAATTGGATTGTTCTTTCGCCAATCACCTTACTTGTAGCAGAATTCACCATGAAGAATGCTCCACTTGAATCGAAATATATGAGGAGAACATCTTCCTGTTAGAACTAATGTGTTGTGAATATTCAGAGTCAATAATCCATCTATTTTTATTACCAACTGATCTGTCTGTAACAAATAAAATGTAGCACTTATCTTCATCTTCTCCAATTAGTTCAGTGATATTAGCATCTGGTTGTTTCTTCTTTTAAAGTTAACAATGAGCTCTAATGTGCCTCTTCTTGTAACAATAGTTGTATGTCAAATTTCTATGTTTTGAGTTACTCGTGAAACTTTCATTGTTACTCTTCTCTTTTGAATAATGAACTTACCCAAAATTATCATGATGAGACTCACCCGTCAACTAGGTGTCAATTTTGCCCTTGTTGAGTAGATGCTCCTTGACCTCATTGGCCTTGATTGCTGACTTACCTCCATAAATGATAACTTTCCTAAAGCTCTTATATGAAGAAGGTAAAGAACACAATAATAGAAGTGGTTGATTCTCATCTTCATCTTAACCTCTATTTTATCTAGACTATTGATAATAGAGAAAAATTCTGCAATACGAGGCGTAATAGGTATACCTTCATGCATGCGGAGAAGAAAGAGACATTATTTCAGAATCAACCGACTTACTAACGACTTCTTCAGATCGTGATCCTGAATTCGCTCCCACAACGAGCACGTTGTTTTCTCTGAAGAAAACTCATCTAGCACTTCGTCCGCCAAGCAAAACTGAATAGCCGTCAAGGATTTCTCATCCAACTCCTGCCAAGTTACTTCCTTCATGTCTTAAGGCTTTTTCTCCCTCCCGAGTAGTATTTTCTTCAACCCGCTCTGCGTAAGGATAACGTTCATCCTAATCTGTCATATGCTAAAATTGATGACACCATCGAATTTCTGAATATCGAACTTGATCGCAGACATCTCAAGTTGACTTTTGCTTTAATACCAGTTGTTTTGAAACAATTTGTATGCTCTGATACCAATTGTTGTGAATTCGGAGAGACGCCCCCATAACTGAATCGACTGAGGCAGCGAAGCGAAAACCAACCAGAAGATCTACTAAGACAACGAGCAAAACAGAAGAAGATATTCCAAAGTAGATAGAAAGCCAACACACATTATAACATGATTCTACTAATCAAAATAGATCGTGTGTACGTCCACGGGTGAAGCGGGAGAAATTTTATTAAAACTTTGAGGGATTACAATAAGAATTACTTACACCTCACACTTAGAAGATTAGAAGCCATTTGATGGTCGTCAAGAACAATAAACCCTTGTGGTTAAACTTCTCTCACGAATCTCTCATCTAAATGAGTTACACCCTTAGGAATCACAAATTCTTTGTATTACATTGAAGGCCACCCCCAAGGGGTTATTTATAAACCATATAACTCTCCTAGTCATAACTAAACTTCATCAATACAAACAATCACTGCTTTAGAATAAAGAAAATCTGAATCCAACTCGAATCTGAAAACAGATTTAAAAAAAAAATTGCCTAACCCGCCATTAGTCGACTAGGTCTGGGTATTAGTCGACTAATATATGGTATTAGTCAATTAGGCCTAAATACTAGTCAACTATTCTAACAAAATTCGAGAACCCCAACTCTCTGTTGGCCAATCTAGTTGACTATACAATATATTAGTTGACTAATCCATGTGATTAGTCGACTATACGCAGTATTAGTCGAATGGTAATGTGCACAGCTCCTTGTGTAAGTCTGTTCTTTGATCTCTTAAGTTTCGTCTACATTCATGACGTATTCCAGTCACAATTCTAGCAGAAACAGGATGAGATTCATCACCTTTAACTTACTAAAAGAAAGAAAGAAAGAAAGAAAGAAAAAAAGAAAGGGGGAAAAAAAAAAACCTTTCAGCAACAAAATGGATTGGGAGGATTGAAACCTTCGCCTCATCGGAAACCAAAGAGGATCATGAGACACGGTGCATCCGAGTAAAGGAGGTTATGGCTTCATACAACCACTAAGAGCCATTCTTTAAAAATAAATCATTTAATTATTAGTTGACCTATATAATGTTTCTTTCTTAATCCCACATCAGATGCACCATTGCACAGTTCAACAATATGCTGTAAAAAATTATTTGAACATGGCAGTAGGAAAACAAATGAAAATAGGAGTACTCACCCCTTTGTTTTTGTAGCTAAATATTTTTAACTGCAGTGTTTGATTATTACTCATAACTTGCCAACTGCATTTATATAACATCAAATACTAGCTTAATTATTGTAGCACGCACAGGCGCAGGCGCGCGCGCGCGCACTGTCTCTAAGCATTGCAAGTTACATTGTGCACCAAGTAATTTCTCTGGAAAATTAGACGTCCCTCTCCGATCGCTCGCCCTCTGCTGTGACAGTTGGTTTAAGTCCGTGCATTCCATAATTGACCTGAAAACAGCATGAAGGCCATGGAAAAAGACATGGAGCCACGAGGCCTCAACAAAACCCACAACATTTTCTACATAAATCCCAAACAATACCAGCTAATAAATAGCCACTGAGCCAGTGCCTTTGCGTTGCGTGTAGGGTGAGAGAATGTGAGAGAGAAACCGCGTCTCTCCCACAAGAACGATGGACCCCCAAAAGCCTGGAGGTTAATGCGAAAGCGGCCTCCCAATCAGCTGCCTCAATTTTTGACACACACACACATGTACACGTACGCATACACATACAAGTGGCGCACGCGATTGATACTGAGCCTGAGATTTCGACAATGCCCCGTGTCTTCTTCCTTGGGCAGCAGCATGCCTGGGCCAAACTGTAGTATGTACGAAATAGAATTGGACATGCATGCTGGCCGCGAAACTTGTCAAGGATGTTAAAGGAAAATTTGTCATTTTGCGATCCAATGATCACGGCTCATGACTTTCTGGCGTATTCATGGGAACATAAAACACAAGATTCGAGTAATTTGTTGCGAATGCAAATGTCACAATAGCGCACTGACAAAACTTCTTTGTAGTGGACAAGATGTTTGAGGTTAAAATTCTGTTTGCGTCAAGACTACGGCCTACATTTCAAAAAGAAAAAAAATGTTATGAATGGCTTGCATTCAAATAGGTAAGATGTTGGTGATTAAACTGAAAACTTAAACATGAGCGATAAAAGATAATCGAGAATAAGATCAACAATATGAGACATGAATATGTATAGCCCTTGAAAATTCTAAATCAGGTTGAAAAAGGCACAATAGGATTTTTGGCAAAAAATCAATTTGCCCGGGCTTGAGCTGGGGCTCCTCATGACTGAGCTTGTAACCAGGCAGTGTGGAACTCACCACTGATGTGGGTGTTTTTATAAGAATTTGTGCGCATCCCACCGCGTTATCCGAACAAAAATGAATGTGTTGGAAGTGCCATTAGCATGGGCGAAGCCACTGTTAGGATTTTGACTCAAATACGTCATGTAGGTAGATGAAAACTTTAGAGATTAAGAACGAGTAGGTGTGCACAGTCGGTGCACAGATTAGTCGACAATGGCTTCTCAGTAGTCGATTAATGACACAAACAGAGAGTGAGTACATCTCAATAGTTGACTATATAGTCAACTAATGAGGATGATTAGTTGATCAATGAGCATGATTAGTTGATTAATAATTTAAATTAGGCGGCTAATGGCGCTACTCGCAGTTTCTTTTTGCGATTTTGATTGTAATTTAAGTTTAACTCGAGTTTTCTTCTCTTCTGAGACAGTATTATTCATTTGTGTAGGACTAGGATGATTCTTGTTGGGAATATGAAGAATATATGTGAATCTTTGAATTGAATTACGGCGAGATCCGTTGATTGAATCAATTGGATGATGTTTGAAGTGTGTTCTCCTTCCATTGGGGATGAACGTGGTATATTCACATGTTCAATTCCGACTTCGAATGAATGAGATATTCAAGTCTAAAGTTTGCCTAATTTAAAGCCAAAATGGGACTAAAGGTAGCTAAAAGCATTTAATCCTACATTGGCCGTGGGATGGAAGTTTGAAGTGTTTAAATAGAGAAAAATGGGAACAAAGGGTGTGCCCTTTGGGTACTTGGAGTTTTCACGCGGATTGGGAGGAAACCATGCCCGCACATGCGCGCGCGCTGCCGCTGGCGGCAGCGCCGGCCCGGGCACGGGCTTCTTTTTGAACCGGGTCTCACGGGTATGGGTTACACAGAGCATACCCGCTCCGCTATCAGGATCCGAACCGCCTCACGCAACGACTGTCAGCCAACCGCTACGGACAGTTGGGCAGTTGCTGCGGTTGAAACGAACCGTTGCAACAGTTCGGTTGGATTCGAACAAAATACCCCTCCTGGGAGCGCTATAAATAGCTCTCCGTTTCTCTCAAACAAAACACACCAAAACAACAGAAGTACAAAGGAGAAGTAAGTTCTTCCTCTGCATTCTAAAGTGGGCTTTCTGCAATGCAAGTTCTTCCTCTGCATTCTAAAGTGGGCTTTCTGCAATGCAAGCTCGAAGTGCTTCCAACGGGAAGTGGGAAATCTGTAACTCGGTTTCCGAAGCGACTTCCAAGAGATTCTGTAAAATTCGTTCTGAAAGAGGGCTCAGAAAATTCAACAGATTCTTTAGTAGAATTATTTTCTGAATCTGGGACTTCCGAAGAAAAATATTCTCCTACCTTCCTCCTTCCTCTACAGTGGGTGCTCCTCCAAAGTAAAGAAAAATATTCTCTCGAAATTTATTTTAGTCCCGCTACTTCAATAATTCTGTGAAGGTACTGGTTAACTACGGTTCGACCGTACGGTGATTTGGTAGTGCTATCCAAATACCGTGAAGGAGTGTTGTATCTTGGGAGACCAGCGTCCAGTAACCCGTTAGCACCAATGCGGGGGACGTAATTGTCTTAAGGAGATTTACTTTAAGCGTACCTCACTCCAAATACTGTATAAGTGAATTAATTTTCTTTATACAGGGGTTATACTGATATTCAGTATATTGAGACTGACTTATACCAGTCTAATTGGTGTTTAACCAAGGAAAGTAATTGAAAGGTGGTTCTTTAATTAAGGAACATTCTATTGAACGAAAAACCTCCGACCTGATATTAACCGACCTGGCCAATTAGATTGGTGATATTTCAGTGATATTGATTAGTTGTCAGATTGATCCTAGACACCAACAATCTTAAGACAATTAAGTATTGAAGTTTTTTTACTTCTGTTCTGCTTGAAATTGCAGAAAATGTCTGAGACTAATCAAGATAGCTCAAGCAAGGCACCAAACATGCAACTACAAGTTTTGATGCCTACTCCACTTCCTAACCCGAAGCCGAAAAAGTCAGAAAAATTTAATGGCACAGAATTCAAGAGGTGGCAGCAGAAAATGCTCTTCTACTTGACCACTCTGCATCTGGCCAAATTCCTGCAAGAAGATCCACCAGAACCTGGAGCTGATCGGGACTCAGTCCTTGCAGTCGATGAATGGACTCAAGGTGACTTCCTTTGTCGAAACTATAAATGGACTGGATGACTCTCTTTACAATGTCACAGTCCTATCACAACGACAAAGAAGTTATGAGCCAGTCTTGATAAGAAGTACAAGACAGAGAATGTTGGTACCAAGAAGTTCGTCGTAGGACGATTTCTGGAGTACAAAATGGTAGATAGCAAGATTGTAATCAGTCAGGTACAAGAGTTCCAACTTATCTTGTACGAGATAGAAGCTGAAGGTATGATTCTACCTGGAACCTTTCAGGTTGCTACTATCGTGGAGAAACTCCCACCTGCGTGGAGAGATTTCAAGAACTACCTTAAGCACAAGCGAAAGGAGCTGAAGTTGGAAGATCTCATTGTGAGACTTCGAATTGAGGAGGACAACTGAAAGTCCGAGAAAAGGAGCAGTAAGAACTCCTATGAAGCCAAGGCCAATGTGATCGAAGACTCAAAGGGGAAAGCGTTTACTTTCAAAAGCTTAAAGTGGAAGAAGACTGCCCAAGGGTACAAAGGCAAGGTCCAAGAAGGCAAGAACATGCGCTTCAAGAGAACCTGCTACATCTGCAAGAAAGAAGGGCACAAGGCGAATGAATGTCGCAGCCGTCTCAAAAAGAACAAGAAGAACCATCCACAAGCAAACTTGACCGACCATGCGTCGCCAAGCCTTTCAGCTATGGTGTCAGAAGTGAATCTGATAACCAACAATAAGGATTGGTGGGTAAACACTGGGGCTACTCGGCACATCTGCTCTGAGAAATTATTATTCTCTGAACATCAAAAACTTGAGCAAGATGAGCAACTATTCATGGGAAACTAAGCTGTCTCTAAGGTTGAAGGAAAAGGCAAGGTCATCTTAAAGTGGACATCTGAGAAAGAGCTTACTCTGAACGATGTGCTACATGTTTCAGATATCCGCAAGAATCTGATCTCTGGATCAATACTTAGTAAGAAAGGATTTAGAATAGTTTTTGAATCAAATAAATTTATACTTACTAAGGGTGGGATGTATGTGGGAAAGGGTTATCTTATTGATGGACTTTTTAAAGCCAATGTTGCAGTGGTAGATAAAAAGTCTATGTATTTGTACCCGAAGCTTATAAATAAAGGAAAATCTTCTGTTTATTTGCTTGAGGCTCCTACTTTACGGCATGCTAGATTAGGGCATGTAAATTACAAGTCATTAAAAAACTTGTCTAATCTAGGATATATTCCTAAACTCAACTTGAAAGAAATTCGCAAGTGTGAGATTTGTGTTGAGGCCAAGTTAGCGAAAAATTCATTTCACTCAATTGATCGAAATATAGAACCTTAAGGGTTAATTCATAGCGATCTGTGTGACTTGAAGTTTATGCCAACTAGAGGCGAGAAAAAGTATTTTATTACTTTTATTGATGACTGTACAAGATACTATTATGTGTATCTCTTAAACAGTAAGGATGAGGCAATGAATATATTTATAACATACCGAAGTTGAGAATCAACTCAACAAGAAAATTAAGATTCTAAAATCTGATAGAGGCGGAGAATATGAATCAAATGATTTTAGTGAGTTATGTGCTAAATTTGGTATAATTTATCAAACAACAGCACCATATCTCCTCAGCAAAATAGAATTGCTGAACGGAAGAGCAGAACTTTGAAGGAGATGGTCAATTCCATGCTCATAAATTCTGGAGCTCCGCAGAACTTGTGGGGGAAAGCTCTGTTAACGGCAAATTATATTCTAAATAGAATACCCCACAAGAAACTTAGTCTTATACCATTTAAGTTATGGCATGGAAGGACACCTTCCTACCATTACCTCAAAATGTGGGGTGCCTTGCAAAGGTGCTAGCACCGTTACCTAAAAAGACTAAGTTGGGAGGAAGAACAATGGACTGCATATTCATAGGCTATGCCTTGAATAGTAGTGCCTACAGATTTTTGGTTTATAAATCAGAAATACCAGATATTTATGCAAACATGGTTATCGAATTTAGAGATGCTGTATTCTTTGAAGATATTTTTCCATATAAACGGAAAATAGATAAGACTTCTGGGAAAGGACACATGAGATGGCATTCAGGGACGAATACCTCGAGGAACCGATTGTCAATACGAAAATTGAACCAAGAAGAAGTCAGAAATCTAGAATCTCAAAATCTATTGGTTCAGATTTCATAGCATACGCTATTGAAAGCGAGCCTTAAACATTTAAAGAGGCTATGTCTACCCCAAAAGCACAATTGTGAAAAGAAGCTATAAAAAGCGAAATAGAATCCATACTAAGTAATCATACTTGAGAATTGACAAACTTGCCTCCTGGCAATAAACCAATTGGGTGTAAGTGGATTTTCAAAAAAAATTAAAACTCGATGGATCTATCGATAAGTACAAGGCTAGATTAGTAGCCAAGGGTTATCGACCAAAAAAAGGACTTGACTACTTCGATACTTATTCACCAGTAATAAGAATAACCTCCATTCAGATGTTGATTGCAATTGCAGTATTGCATAACTTAGATATTCATCAAATGGATGTCAAGACTGCATTCTTAAATTGTGAATTAAATGAAGAAATATATATGGAGCAACCTGAAGGATTTATAGTCAAGGGCCAAGAACACAAGTGTGTAAATTGGTAAAATCTTTATACGGTCTAAAGCAAGCTCCAAAATAATGACATGAGAAATTTGATAGTGTCATGATTAAAGATGAATTCACTATCAATGAATGCGATAAGTGTGTTTATACTAAAACAGTTGAAAATGCATGTATCATTGTTTGTCTTTATATAGACGACATGTTGATACTTGGGACTAATATTAAAATTATTAAGTCTACTAAAAGAATGTTATCCAACAGTTTTGACATGAAGGATCTGGGGGTTGCTGATGTAATTTTAGGAATTAAAATCACCAGAACACCAGATGGAATCAGTCTATCTCAATCTCACTACATGGATAAGATGATAGAAAGATTTAAGGATCTTGGGATAAAGGAGAATACAAATCCTTTTCTCTCACACATCCACCTTCATAACAATACAGGAACTGGAACACGCCAGTAGGAGTATTCTCAGATTATCGGAAGTCTAATGTATTTAATGAATTGCACTAGACCCGATATTGCTTACGCTGTAAGCAAGTTAAGTAGTTACACTAGCAATCCTAGTGATCAACATTGGACTACTCTACTACGAGTATTAGGTTATGTATCACATACCAAGGAATATGCCTTGAGAAATGGACAGTATCTACCTGTACTTGAAGAATACATTGATGCTAATTGGATTGCAGATTCTGAGGAATCAAAATCAACTAGCGGATACGTATTTACTCTAGGAGGAGCAGCAGTATCTTGAAAATTTTTCAAACAAATATGTATTGTCCATTCCACTATGGAATCAGAATTCATAGCCTTAGATAAGGCCGAAGAAGACGCAGAATGGCTTCGACAATTTTTGAAAGATATACCATTATGGTAAAAGCCAGTGCCCGCTATATGCATACACTGTGATAGTCAAGCAGCTATATCTAGGGCACAAAATGTTATATACAACGGTAAGTCTAGACATATTCGTCATAGACATAATACTGTTAAGCAGTTACTCTCAAATGGAATTATCTATATTGACTTTGTCTCGTCAAAAGATAATTTAGCGGATCCGCTTACTAAAGGTCTATGTGGAGAGTGTATAAACTGCGCATCGAGGGGAATGGATCTAAAAGTCTAACCTTACCGAGTCAGCTTAATGGAAACCTCACTTAGCGACTGGCGATCCTACGGACTAAATTCAAGAGGAAAAATTAGTTATGATTGACTCAGCAAGTAAGCACTTGGGAGCTTGACTCCAATCCATTCCTAAGAGGCACATAAGTGCTTTCTACAAGTGGATTAAGGATAAGCTTAACGCTTTTAATGATGCCTATATTTTGTTACTAAACAAGTGGAGTAGAGTAGACTACTCTTAATAGGACGATCATCTATGTGAGTATAGAATTGGGTCAGCTCTTTGAAAATTTCTATGGAGGCTGTTATTCCCTAAAGATACTCTCTGAAACCAAGAATGTCCAAGTCCAAAATGGACACAACCGAGAACCAAAGTTGATTTGAAAAGTTACTGTGTGAAGCTTGTTGACTTGGCTTATACTAACGGCTAACAGTTCAAGACCTACTTCACTGATTAGCCAGTAATTTCGATAAAGCTTTCGCTATAGAAGGTTCAAGACCTAATTCACCTATCCTGATGCAGTTTCTTTTCTAAGGTACCTTTCACAATAGAGTCAGTCTCATTGTGTGTCAATTCCTTGAATCTCCATTCATTGTGGAAATTATTGGGAATATGAAGAATATATGGGAATCTTTGAATTGAATTACGGCGAGATCTGTTGATCGAATCAATTGGATGATGGTTGGAGTGTGTTCTCCTTCCACTGGGGATGAACGTGGTATATTCACACGTTCAAATTCTGACTTCAAATGAATGAGATATTCAAGTCTAAAGTTTGCCTCATTCAAAACCAAAATGGGACTAAAGGTAACTAAAAGCATTTAGTTACACATTGGCCATGAGATGAAAGTTTGAAGTGTTTAAATAGAGAAAAATGAGAACAAAGGGTGTGCCCTTTAGGTACTTGGAGTTTTCGCGCGCGATTGGGAGGAAACCATGTCCGCACAGCCGGCCGGCGCCGGTCCGGGCTCGGGCTCGGGACCATGTTCGGGTTCGGGTTCCCTACCCGGTCCGGTTCTTTTTAAACCGGGTCTCACGGGTATGGATTACGCGGAGCATTCCCGCTCCGCTATCAGGATCCGAACCGCCCTGCGGACTGGCTGTCAGCCAACCGCTACGGACAGTTGGGCGGTTGCTGCGGTTGAAACGAACCGTTGCAACAGTTCAGACCGAACCGTTGCAACTGTTCAGTTGGATTCAGACCAAAATACCCTCCCCGAGCGCTATAAATAGCGCTCTGCTTCTCTCAAATAAAACACACCAAAACAACAGAAGTACAAAGGAGAAATAAGTTCTTCCTCTGCATTCTGAAGTGGGCTTTCTGCAACGCAAGCTTGAAGTGACTTCCAACAGGAAGTGGGAAATCTGCAACTCAGTTTTCGAAGCGACTTCCAAGAGATTCTACAAAATTTGTTCTGAAAGAGGGCTCAGAAAATTCAACAGATTCTTTAGTAGAATTATTTTCTGAATCTGGGACTTTCGAAGAAGAATATTCTTCTACCTTCCTCTACAGTGGGTGCTCCTCCAAAGTAAAGACAAATATTCTCCTGAAATTTGTCTTAGTCCCGCTGCTTCAATAATCCTGCGAAGGTACTGGTTAACTACGGTTCGACCGTACAGTGATTTGGTAGTGCTATCCAAATACCGTGAAGGAGTGTTGTATCTTGGGAGACCAGCGTCCAGTAACCCGTTAGTACCGGTGCAGGGGACGTAATTGTCTTAAGGAGATTCGCTTTAAGCGTACCTCACTCCAAAACTGTATAAGAGAATTAATTTTCTTTATACAGGGGTTATACTGATATTCAGTATATTGAGACTGACTTATATCAGTCTAATTGGTGTTTAACCAAGGAAGGTAATTGAAAGGTGGTTCTTTAATTAAGGAGCGTTCTATTGAATGGAAAACCTCCCACCTGATATTAACCGACCTGGCCAATTAGATTGGTGATATTTCATTGATATTGATTAGTTGTCAGTTTGATCCTAGACACCAACAATTCTATGGTCTATAAATAACCCCTTGGGGCTGGCCTTCAATTTATTAAATAATTAACAAAAGAGATAGATTCATGTAAGAAATTTTAGCCATAAGGGTTCGCTGTTTTAGGTGGCCATCAAAGGGTTTGTAATCTTCTTAGCGAGAGGTGTGAGTGTTTCTCATTGTTCTCCTCCAAAGTTTTAATAAAATTTCTCCACCCTTTTCTCGTAGATGTACACACAATCTGTTTGATCGGTGCATTCACGTTAAATTGTGTGTTGGCTTTCTCTTCTTCAAAATATCTTATCTCTTCTTCTTTACATTGCACAATGATCTAGCTTTTATTTTTCTACTTCGCTGATCCCAACAATTGGTATCATAACATATCAGTTCATTGCAACAATTGGTATCATAGAAAAGTCAACGTGAAGAAGTCTGCAATCAAGTTTGATATTTAAAAGTTTGATGGTGTCATCAATTTCAGTAGGTGATAGATTAAGATGAACGTCACCCTGACTCAGAGTAGGTTGAAGAAAGCACTACTTGAAAAGGAGAAAAAGTCTGAAAATATGAAAGAAGAAACTTAGCAGGAGTTGGATAAGAAAGCCTTGACAGCTATTCAGTTTTGCTTAGCAGATGAAGTGTTGGATAAGTTTTCTTCAGAGAAAATAGTATCCTCGTTGTGCAAGCGACTTTAGAATCATTATCTAAAGAAGTCATTGGGAATCGGTTAATTCTGAAGCAGCGTCTCTTTCTTCTCCGCATGCATGAAGGTACACATATAAAGTCTCACATCGCAGAGTTTATCTATATTATCAATGAGTTAGATAAGATAGAGCTTAAGATAGATGGGGATCAAGTACTTCTATTACTGTGTTCTTTTTCTTCTTCATACAAGAGCTTTAGGGACGCTATCATCTATGGAGGCAAATCAACTATCAAAGTCAATAAAGTCAAAGAGCATATACTCAACAAGAACAAAATTAACAAGCAGTTGACGGGAGAGTCTCATCGTGATGATTCTGTGTAAGTTTTCTTTACAAAAGAGAAGAGTAATAATAGAAGTTCCACCGATAATCCAAAACACAAGAATTTAGTGTGCAACTGTTGTCACAAGAAGGGGCATATTAGAGCTGATTGTTGGACTCGTAAAAGAAACAACAAGAAGCTAATATCACTGAACTGGCTGAAGGGGATGAAGATAAGTGTGACGTTCTATTTGTTATAAATAGTTCGATCAGTAAGAAACATAGATGGATTATTGACTCTAGATGTTCAGAACATATCAGTTCCGATAGGAAGATATTCTCCTCATACACTTCGGTTCAAGGAAGGTGATCTTCATGGAAAATTCTGCTACAAGTAAGGTGATTGGCTAAAGAACAATCAAGTTTTATTCTCATGATGGATGCATCACTACTCTTCAAGGCATTTGTCATGTTCTCGAATCAAGTTACAATCTCATATCTTTTGGAGAGCTACTGAAGAAGGATTCAATTTTATTTCTGAAGGTGATCTTATGAAAGTTTTTAAAAATGCCCATGTGAAGTTTCAAGTCGAGCGTGTCGAAAATATTTACATGTTACAAATTCAGAGGTTACAGTTGGTAGATTGTAGTGATCCTCGGCTTAAAGATCAGAGGTTGTGAAACAATTGGAGACTACAATGGTTTTGAGCTCGAATGTTTAGTTTTAACTCGAAAGCAGATTGGGACTAGACATCGTCGACGTACAACAAAGGGAGTCCAGATTATTACTCCTATATTGGAGTAAGTTCTCATAAATCATGCGTGGATCAAGAAGAACATTGGGTGATCAAGTTCAGATCGGGCCTGAACTTGTTCGATCTAATTAAGTTGTGACCCATGAGGGGGTTATGGAGAAGAGAGAGTGAGATAGAGATGAAGTCATGAGTTATTCAATTATGCATTGATGTGGGCATATGAAACATAATGGCTATTCTCGAACTTGAACCTATTCAAGTCAAGGGGAAGATTGTTAGGATTTTTACTCGAATACGTCATGAAGGTGTTGACCTAAAGGCCCTTCACTCAAGTTTTGGTGATGATTAACTCATGTAGTTATAGTACTAATGATCATATATCTGTTTAGTTTCAGATATTTAATCAAGATCTTAGTCGGTGTTTAGCTTCTACAAAAGATTTGAAACTAAATTTTGAAGGTAGCAAGTGTTGATTAAGGAGCTCGCACATCAAGATCGCATCAAGTACTCAAAAGAGTTTAGCTCTTTGGATTAAGGTTTGGACCAAATCAAGATAAAGAAGAAGATTTTCTAAAGAAGATTTTCAAGACTTGAGTCTATATTTTTAAGTGTTAAAATTTTGTATTTTAGATAAAATATAAAATATGGATTGCCCAAGCTTATACACACACAAAAGTTTGGTTTTCAAAAAATGCAGTTTTTATTTTAAGTTTTAAATTTGTGCCTCAAAAATAGTTCACATGTTTGTAATATGTGTTGATTTTTGATCGCACATATTTGTACGTCAAAGTATTTTAATGAACTTATATTTATGAATTTTATGGAGATTTTATGAAATTTAAGCTGTATTTTAAAAGTTGTTAAAACTATTTTTTGGCTGCTTGCGGTCGACCGAAGGCTGAGCCGGTCGACCGATTGGTCGACCGGAAGACAATGTGACTTGAGCTCGGTTGACCGACTGGTTGACCGCAATAGAGATCGGCCGACCGTCCGGTCGACCGACTGAGTTTGTAGAGCTCTCAGGTTTTCTCGGCCGACCGGGCGGCTGACTGTTCCGCTAATCACTCGACACTCTTATAGTTTTCTGGCCATAACTTTTTATTTTTATATTCATCAACATGATTTAAGTTGCATTTCAAAGATAACTTTCAGGACTACATTTCTTATTCAATAGTTACTTTTTTGATTCAAATGTTAAAGATGTCAAATATTGGGTTAAAGCCTGTTCTTATTCTGAAAACAATTTATAGTTTCTGATTTGATACCTTTCAGTATTTTATTGATAACTTTCTACTCTAAAATGATATTTATTTACTTTAAGTTGCATAGAAAGAAGACTTAATGATCTACAAATTCTTTGTATATACTTATTTTCAATTCAAATGATTTAGGCCTCAAAACTGTGCTCAAAGTTGACCTATTGCACAATCTGGGTTTGTAGTCGATTGACCACCCGGTCGACCGTAAGACTCCAATGGTCAAAAATTTAACAGTTAGTCGGTTGACCGGGCAGTCGACCGTTAGGCCATTTCTGGCATTTTTTGAAACATTGCAGCTAGTTTTTCTTGGCCTATAAATATGGGATTTTTGGGTGAGTTTTAAACAAGTTTTTCAAGAGCTTATTTTTTCAGCTTCAATAGAGTTTTCCCAACAAGTTTTTAGAGCTTCATTGTCATATCAAAAGAGAGTTTATCAAGAGTGATTCTCTTGTATTTTCAAAAGCTTTTCTTTAAGTTTTTCACCTTCACATCTATCTTAATTTCTCACACAAGCTTGAGCTATCCATTGCTATATCCATCCTCCATAGGATCCTTGTTTGTGAGAGTATTTGTTAGTGATCAAGAGAAGTAATCACCAAGTGTTCCACCTTTATATTTGGAGGAGTTGTGGAGGTTGCGGTCTCGGCGAGCTTGTGGGTTCGTGTGTGTTATTCTTGCGGGAACAAGTGAGGGACTTGCGGATCCAAGAGTTCTTGAGGGAGCTCATTGTAGGTGTTGCGGCACCGAGTGATCTTGCGGGATCGATTGTAGTGGAAATCCTTCATGGTGTTGAAGGCGGGAATGTAGAGCAAGTGTGCTCGAACCTCGAAACAATTCTCCTGTGTTTACGATTGCTCATCTCTCTCTCACTTGTGTTTTATATCTTGCATGCTCTTTGAAAAATCACCTAGAGGGGGGGGTGAATAGGTGATTATGCTAATCTAATGAACTTAATACGGAATGTAAAAACTAAATGCAATACACTCAAGTGCAATCAACAAGTGATGCACACACAACCAAGCCAAGCAATTATGAATGCACAATATGAATAGTTGCAAGGCACAAAGTAAAGGGAGAGAGAGAGTCAATGGATCAAGCGCAAACACAAGATATGTTTCGAGGTTCGAGCACCCAGCTCTACATCCCTGCCTTCGACACACGAAGGATTTCTAATCCACTAGATAGTCCACAAAGAACTCTCACAAGGAGTACCCAACTCCTCTCTTTACAACCACAACCTCCTCCTTAAGGCAAGCACCAATCCAACAAAACAATCACCTCACAACTTGAGGGATTAGCACAAAGCAAACACAAGGATCACCTCACAACTTGAGGGATACAACCCAAAGGCACAAAGCCAAGAAAAGGTTGGGTTTTTAACTTGGTGGTCTAAACAATAACCACAAACAAACTCTTTCTCCCACGCAAAGATCCTATAGAATAAGAAAGTAGATGTTGCTCAAGTGTGGAGAAAATCAATGGAATTGAAATCAAAATCACAAAGAAAATCCTTGGGAAAAACTGAAACTAAGATATAAAAGATGAATCAAAACTCTTTTTCCCAAAAACCCTTTTCTTTGATTTTTCAAACCCTAGCAAAAAACCAAATAGAATGTTCAATTTGAATCCAAAAACTTCTTTTGATTGCTGTGAAAACACCAGAGAGTAAGGAAAAATTCGCAAAAAAAATCTTAGAGAAAACAGGCTATTAATGGGGTATTTAGCCCCCAGAAAAATATAACCGTTGGCAGCAGAAAATGTCAAAAATGAACTGCCGGTCGACTGCTCCGGTCGACCGTCCAACGGTCAAATTCTGCCCGTTGCCAGCTACTGGTCGACCGCCCCGGTCGACCCAAACAAACAGAGAGCTCTGCTCTCAGACCCGGTCGACCCTGACGGTCGACCGTCCCCGTGTCTGCCAAATGTGCACAGATCTGTGCACGTCGGTCGACCGACCCGGTCGACCGACTTCATCCCAAGTCGACTTGATCAGAAGACTAGTCGACTGGTTGAAGCCTGGAACAGAAAACTGGGTCAGAAAAACAGTTTAAAAATATTTTGAAAAATCTTTTAACACTCCTAAAAATCACCAAAAATAGTTTTATCATTTTGCATTGATATATAAACAGATGATAAAAGTTTTGACTCAAATATCAAGCAATTAAAACTATTTTTGTATCTTACAATATTTTCTAAAAACCAAAAACTGTATTTTCTAAAACTTGGATTTTTGAATAGAAAATACGGTTTGTCCAAAACTTATCTAAATACAAAAACATGATATTTAAACAACATTTAGGCATGATGTATATGGATATAATCCTATATACATGAAACATATATATATATATATATATATATATATCCATGTTTTTGACATTAATTCCAAAATATGTTTTGTTAAAAATATCAAAACATAAAACACATGAATAAGTAAGTCAAAACTAAGTTTGTCTACGAAATTAAGCATGCATGAATATAGAACAAATCTAATATACATTAAACCATGTAAACTTGTTTTGATCTATCTATTCATGAAAACCAAGATTGGTTAAACCTAAAACCGAAAAACCAAAAATCAATATTCAAAACATGAAACGTATGTGTTGTGAACTTGAGCATATCATACTATTCTAATCTTTACAATTTGGATCTAAATACAAAATTAAACTATGGTACCGATGTCTTCTTGTAGAGACCAATCTCCAAGCCGACTCGATCCAAAACTCCATGATCCACCGAGCAAGTGCTATATGTGATCTTTGACGCTCGGGCTCTTGAATCAACATGTGAAAGCTTCCAAATCATCTTGTTGAAGCTAATCACCTATTAATAACTTGATTAATGATCTGAAACTAAAATCACAAGATTATTAGTACACATAACTACATGAGTTAATCATCATCAAAACTAGGGTGGAAGGCCTCTGGGCCAACAATCTCCCCCTTTTTGATGATGACAAAACTCATGGAGTTATATATGCATGGATTAAAGTTAAGCTTCAAAGAAGCTCCCCCTTAACTCATGCATAACCAAATAAACATAATGAATATGCAATGAAGGCTCTTAAATATGAATGCATAGAAATGCATAAACAATAAAAGGTTCTAAATATCAATGAAATGTTTAAAACAAAACATGCTCTAGAAACCAATTACAAAACATGCTTTAGATATCAGTTAAAATTAAACTAAATTAAACTTAATATATGCAAAACATAAACATGCATATATAAACCAAAATACTTCTCCCCCTTTTTGTCAATCATCAACAAAGGGGTAAATACTCAAAACAAAACAAAATCTTCTCCTCTTTTTAATATAAAGAAACAACCTTCGATGAGGGGTAAAAACAAAACCAAATCAACAAATCTTTCTCCCCCTTTTTGTTCGAAACAACGAATCAATAAAGGGTTAATAAAAAATATGTTCTCCCCCTTTTTGTCTAAAACAAAAACAAAGTCAATTAGGGGTGACAATCAATTAAGGTACCAATTGAAAGTATGTCAAAGAATAACATCTTGATACCAATTGAAAGGAAACAAACAAAAAATATTGATACCAATTTTAACAAAACACATGACAATCTTGATACCAATTGAAATTAAACATAATAAATTTTGAATGTCTTAAACAAAAATTTTGATACCAATTGTAAATAATTTTCACTTTGAACATATGATACCAAATTTTAAATTTATTTTCTATCATAAAGTAAGGGAGTGGGAATCAAATACCAATTGAAAGACAAAATCAAATTTTCTCCCCCTTTATGAAATACCAAATAAAATAATGTTCACTTTTATTTTAACAAGCCTATGCATTGTAAAAAAAATTGAAACAAACATATATATGTATGAAAAATAGATACCAATTGAAATTGATATACTTGGAAGTGAAAGCATACATACATACAAAATATATGAGTATATAAGAAATGTCAAGATTGATACCAATTGAAAGAATTCAATGATACCAATTGAAATAACAATAAGATCAAATGTATATCTCATATAACTACCTCCCAAACATGATTCAAGTTTTAAATGATTTTTATTTTAAAGTATACATGAACATGATCTCCCATCCAACCTCCCATAGAAGGTAGGGGTTTTTAAAAATAGATTTGAAAATGTAGAATGTTTGAAAATCTCTACCATAGTGAAGAATACGAACTAGTTATAGGAAAAACTTTTAAAACTAGTACGAAATCCTTCAAGTAAGGAATAAAACAAAATATTTTTCATGAAACACATATAAATTACATGATCACTAAACACTCAAATTCCATAAAGCACATATCATACTCTTATGAAAACAAATCATGAGTAAACTAACAAAGTGAGTGAACAAGTGGTATGTGACACACATCAACATGAAAATATTCAATTAAGCCCATGTGAAGTTCCTTAAAAACATTAACACATGAAAACTAAATTTTCATTTCCAATATGAAAATCATTAAGATTACCAATTGAAATGATCAAATTCTTCAAAACGATTTAAACTTCAAGGCATATGTATGTCATGTACAAACTAAAGTATACATACATATCCTAAACATAATGAGTCCACAAGGGTATATGCATGAAGGCACGTGGCTCAAGGATGTACATGTATATCTAATAGTTTGGACAAGATGGACATATACATGAAGTTAAAACAAAATAAGTAAAATGATGAATACAAGTCAAATGCAAGAATCATCAAAACTAGATTATACTAGTACATCAAGTGAATACAAATGAGCGTTCAAGCACAAACATATATAAAGGTCTATTTGTAACTCACTAGTTGTACAAGTATAAATCCTAGTCTTAATGAAAACTTATCATTAAAGCAAGTAGTCAAAACATGAAGCATAAAACGGGAATCATAACCCAATATGATAAACATAATAATCAAAACATGAATTATTAAAACAAAAAGTCATAGTCAACCATATGATTAGCATGACAAAGACATGTGCATTAGATCTATGATTAACCTGATAGCTAAAACATAAAGAGAACACAAAATATGGGTCCATACTAAACATGGTGTCTCAACAACTAATCATGTAAAGCATAAGTCTAATAAACATGGCAAATATCATACTAATCATGAAACAATAAAACATGATTCAACAAAACAAAAAATCATAAACATCCACATGATCATTATGTAAATGCATGTGCATTAGATCTAGTGCATACATATTAGTTTAAACAAGGTGAGAACACTAAATATAGATCCATATAAAACATGGGTGCTCAAGTAACTAAACATGTATAATACTAATCTAATCAACATGACATAAGCATAATGAATAATAAAACAAGACATGCTATGAATAGATGAACATGAAAAACATGCATAATAAAAACGGGAGTTAGAGAATGATACCAAAACCGATGAAGGTGCATCTCTAGTTCTCCAAACCACGGTGGTTCTCCACCAAATCCCCTTGAGAGTGAAGCATCCAAATGGTTCTCTTTTAAGCTTAGAACGCATCCACCTCAAGGCACCAATACTCTCACGTGATGCGAGAGCTCCCACCTACATCAAAAAGCATAGAGGTGGTCTTTGGTACCCATTTCCTTTTGGGTCCACGGGAGTTAGTATCTTTTCTAACCCAAACAAGATTAGTTGCTAAATTTTCATGATAAACACGATCATAACAAAATCTAGCAAGGTGGCCTTTTCGACCACATTGTGTACATGTGTACACATGAGCATACATGTAATGATGGTGACCGTGGGAAGCATGTGTATGCCGTGGAGGGTGTACATGTAAAAATGGACTTTGTTTCTTACGAACCAAGGTTTCCAAGCGTGTATGATTTGAAGTACATTGGCTTAAAGTGGAGCCCAAACATTCAACACTTTTCTTCAAAACATTTATATCTTTTTCAATACTTGAAGATAAAGTGGAACATGCAATAGGTGTGCAAGAAGAAGAAACTATACTAGCATGGCACACATGAGAATCAATATCAATTTTCAAAGATTCATTTTTCTTTAAAACTAAATCCAATTCTTTTGTAATGAAATCAATTTCATTTTTCAAAACAAGGTTATCTTTTAAAACAAAATCTAATTTAGAAGATAAAACCTCATTGTTTTTCACAACATCATTACAATCATTTTTGTTTTTCAAAATATCAATCTCATTAAGGGTAAGGTCTAGTTGAGATCTTAGTGAGTCACGTTCACTAGTAATCTCTTCCTTCTCTTGCAAAACCAATTCAAAATTAGAACACAAATTCTTTAATTCATTTTCAAAACAAGATTATCCTCTTTCAAAAGTTTGTGTTTTTCCACAAAATTTTCAAGCTTTTGAGAAAGTTCTAAATTCAATGTTTGAACTTCAAAACAACCATGGCAATAGGAACTAGAGCTATCATCTATTTGAGAATCTGATTGTACCTCAAGGGAGTTTTTCCCTTGGACCATGAGGCAATGCTCTTCAGATTTTTCTCTCTTAGATCTCCTCATCTTGTTGATAATCCTTGGAAGCTCGGGAGACGTCAATAAGCTCCAAACTGCAAAAGCCGAGTCATAACGATCAAACACCGGTAAAAGATGTTCACTAAGAGATGCTCTAAGTGCTCTAAGTGCTAATGCATTAGCCTTTTTATATTTGCTACTATTAGGGAATGATTCTTGAGTAGAGGCTTGATAAACTAGATGTCCTAAGCTTTTTAAATGTCTACTCATATTGGCCTTCCAAGCATCAAGTCTAATATGGTCAAACATAGGAGGGCTATCCATGAGAGCAAACTAAATGAGTGAAAATGAACAATGCAAATGAAGATTAGCAAACCAAGATCTCACTCCTAGGTGGTTAAACCTAAATATCATGAGCGGAGGCTCTGATACCAATTGAAAAATCACCTAGAGGGGGGTGAATAGGTGATTATGCTAATCTAATGAACTTAATGCGGAATTTAAAAACTAAATGCAATACACTCAAGTGCAATCAACAAGTGATGCACACACAACCAAGCCAAACAATTATGAATGCACAATATAAATAGTTGCAAGGCACAAAGTAAAGAGAGAGAGAGTCAATGGATCAAGCGCAAACAACAAGATATGTTTCGAGGTTCGAGCACCCAGCTCTACATCCCCGCCTTCGACACACGAAGGATTTCTAATCCACTTGCTAGTCCACAAAGAACTCTCACAAGGAGTACCCAACTCCTCTCTTTACAACCACAACCTCCTTCTTGAGACAAGCACCAATCCAACAAAACAATCACCTCACAACTTGAGGGATTAGCACAAAGCAAACACAAGGATCACCTCACAACTTGAGGGATACAACCCAAGGCACAAAGCCAAGAAAAGATTGGGTTTTTTAACTTGGTGGTCTAAACAACAACCACAAACAAACTCTTTCTCCCACACAAAGATCCTATAGAATAAGAAAGTAGATGTTGCTCAAGTGTGGAGAAAATCAATGGAATGGAAATCAAAATCACAAAGAAAATCCTTGGGAAAAACTGAAACCAAGATATAGAAGATGAATCAAAACTCTTTTTCCCAAAAACCCTTTTTCTTTGATTTTCCAAACCCTAGCAAAAACACCAAATAGAATGTTCAATTTGAATCCAAAAACTTCTTTTGATTGCTGTGGAAACACCAGAGAGTAAGGAAAAATTCGCACAAAAAAATCTTAGAGAAAACAGGCTATTAATGGGGTATTTATAGCCCCCAGAAAAATATAGCCGTTGGCAGCAGAAAATGCCAAAAATGAACTGCCGGTCGACCGCTCCGGTCGACCATCCAACGGTCAAATTCTGCTCGTTGCCAGCTACCGGTCGACCGCCCCGGTCGACCCAAACAAACAGAGAGCTCTGCTCTCAGACCCGGTCGACCCTGACGGTCGACCGTCCCATGTCTGCCAAACGTGCACAGATCTGTGCACGTCGGTCGACCGACCCGGTCGACCGACTTCATCCCAAGTCGACTTGGTCAGAAGACTAGTCGACTGGTTGAAGCCTGGAACAGAAAACTGGGTCAGAAAAACAGTTTAAAAATATTTTGAAAAATCTTTTAACACTCCTAAAAATCACCAAAATAGTTTTAATTTTTGCATTGATATATAAACAGATGATAAAAGTTTTGACTCAAATATCAAGCAATTAAAACTATTTTTGTATCTTACAATATTTTCTAAAAACCAAAAACTGTATTTTCTAAAACTTGGATTTTTGAATAGAAATACGGTTTGTCCAAAACTTATCTAAATACAAAAAAAACATGATATTTAAACAACATTTAGGCATGATGTATATGGATATAATCCTATATACATGAAACATATATATCCATATTTTTGACATTAATTCCAAATATGTTTTGTTAAAAATATCAAACATAAAACACATGAATAAGTAAGTCAAAACTAAGTTTGTCCAGGAAATTAAGCATGCATGTATATAGAACAAATCTAATATACATTAAACCATGTAAACTTGTTTTGATCTATCTATTCATGAAAACCAAGATTGGTTAAACCTAAAACCGAAAAACCGAAAACCAATATTCAAACATGAAACGTGTGTGTTGTGAACTTGAGCATATCATACTATTCTAATCTTTACAATTTGGATCTAAACACAAAACTAAACTATGGTACCGATATCTTCTTGTAGAGCGCAATCTCCAAGCCGACTCGATCTAAAACTCCATGATCCCCGAGCAAGTGCTATATGTGATCTTTGACGCTCGGGCTCTTGAATCAACATGTGAAAGCTTCCAAATCATCTTGTTGAAGCTAATCACCTATTAATAACTTGATTAATGATCTGAAACTAAAATCACAAGATTATTAGTACACATAACTACATGAGTTAATCATCATCAAAACTAGAGTGGAAGGCCTCTGGGCCAACTCTTATTGTTCATATCTATTACATGCTTGATATTTCCTTGTGCCTTATTGATATACATGCTTGAGTTGTTTTAATATCTTGCATTCTCTTGTATTAATCATATCCTTACATGCTTGATAATGTCATTGTGCTTGTGTACACACTTGTATCATGCCAAAAGTGTTAAAGTAGCACCTCAACTCTTAGTCTAGAGAAATCTTGTGGAGAAGTCCAAAGCCCTTCATAAAAAATTCTGCTTCACTCTTCGGGTATACAAAGTGTGTTTATTTAGTTTACATAATTAGTTTTTAATTTTGCATTATATTAGCTAGTCACCTATTCACCCCCTCTAGATGACTTATAATTGGTATCAGAACTTGGTGCTCTTGATTTGGGTCTTGTTTTTCATTGATTTTGCAAAGGGAAAAACTTACAAAAAAAGTGTCGAGGAGCTAAATTACAAGTAATACAAAAGATTACAAGTAGATCTGCTCTGAGATTCTGGAGAAGTGTGCCGATAGGATTCTGGTCAGCGCGCGACCACTTTCCCTTTGACGATGCGATCGCTGGGATTCCCTTCTCGCCTGGTTCAGGGAATTGGAGAACAGAAGGTTGGTAGAACCCTCTTGTTACTTCTCAAACTGCCTTCACTTAGGATATCCTTCTCGCCTGATTCCGGAAATTCCTTGAGAGGAGGAAGGTATTAAGGTATCAGCACCCTGATTAAAGAAGTAGTTTTCTGAATTCTTAAAAGCTAGAGAATAGATCTCTGTTTAGCCGCCTCTCTTTGTGCGTCTCTTTGCCTGTGCGCGTCTGTTTTTTTATCCTCTTGCGTGCTGTCTCTCTCTTGTACCCATGGTGGGCTATTTATAAGGAGAGCAGGGGTATAATTGTCCCTTAAAAATCTAAAAACAGATTGAGTCAATCTGGAAAGTAGCCTTCCTGCGAGGCTAGAATCAGCTTCTGCGAAGTTAGGAATAGCAGGTAGGTCGAGCTCCTGATCTGTTTTGGATTCTTTCTAAATAATTGAAAGATCTCCCCGATCTTCTTACTCGTTTTAGGAGAGTCAAGAGATTATGGCAAGCAACTACCAAATTTGATCTCATATTTGATCTTGATTAGATTCGATCTTGATCTTGAATTGATTTGATCTCATCTGGAGATTTAATTGGTCAAAGGTTGACCATGAAAGCCCCGTAGCTGAGCTGCTGCGTTGAGCTCGTAGCGGAGTTGGAAGGAGCATCTGGCAAAGTTAGAAGAAAGCTCTCCAGCAGAGCTAGATAACATCTGTGGCGAAGCTACCGAACATCCTTCCGTGCGGTTGTGTGTGGCTTCGAGCGAAGCTAACTCTCTGCGGAGTTAACTGAGTGCTTCAGGCGAAGCTGTAAGTTAGCTCACTGATAGAGCTTTGAATAGCTTCAAGGCGAAGTTGAATAAACTTAGCCTCTCAGGTGAGGCTATCCCCTTGGGCTCATGTGATGCTAAGTGTTGAGCTAACCTAGCATCTTGACCTGCTTAGGTCTCTTCAGAGACAATCTGGGCTCACTGTCTGCTTCACTGGATCAGTAGAGTCCAAGTTGCTGCTTTGTCCCTCGGAGATGGGTACAGAATTGGTCGTCAGCTTGTCTGTCACTTGTCTTTTGTAAATGTCAACAAGTTTAGACATTGTTCAGGCTAAAAGAATCTTGTCTTTTTTAAAGTGTTAACAAGACCCCCTTCAAAATTTTTGAAAGTCTGCAATGGAATGGTTCAGGCTTCGAAATACTTTGAATTGCTTTGATTGATGGTATGTGAAGTACGAACGTCGTCATGGTGGTTGAGTTCAGCTTCGCTTTCAATCCTGCTTTAGGATAAATTTGCCGAAGAATCGTGTAAATTCGCGATTCTAGGTAGCTTCACATCTGGGTAGCTTCGCGTCCGAGTCTCCCGGAGGAGATTCGCTTCAAATTGGTCTTGGAACGCCGTTCCTTTCCCGAGACTAACTACTTTCGGCTAGTTACGAGAAGGATTATTTCCTTTTCCGAAGTTGAAATAACTTCTCTTGCATTAACGAGGGAGATCATTCCTTCCTTGTGCATTTCAGAGGGAGACTATTCCCTTTTTCAAGGCTCAGTAAATGCGCCTTAAATTCGCTCGCGCTTCTATGCTTGAAGCAGCAGCGGTGCGATCAGGCTATGAGGCCTATAATAGGACACTTGAAGTCCTCTACAGAGAAGCAGTCTGTTCATGACTTCTCCTGGTTGATCAGAGAAATATACTCAGATTTCTGAAACCGTGGGGGTGCCCACTGTGGTCATTAACCGGCCAAGAACTGGTGAGTCTCGGTCATCTAGAGACTTTACCAATGAACTAATGACTTTAGGGAGTTTATCTCCCTTAATTTAGCTTTACTAGCTGCCTCAGGGATTGATTTCCCTTGTTCTTCATTTTGTACCTGACTGATCTGCAGAGAATGGCTTAAGCTTTGTTTCCCAGCTTCCCGGCGAAGCTATCATTTTTGCTTAATCAAAAAAAAAGATCATTGCATGCTTGCCTACTAAGTTCGCCACATAGGCAAGGATTGGGACTTAGTCTCTTCAAGTTTGAGCCAGTCTTGCCATACAGTTGGGGTCACGACTGCGTCCCTCTGGATCAGTCTGGCTTAGCCGTATAGGCGGGCCTAGGACTTAGCTCTTTTTGACGCTCCTTCAGTATAACTGTCTTAGGCGGAGCTAAGACTTGGCTTACGCTGAGCTAGCCCATCATCACTGTGCAAGCGAGGCTACCTTCTGCTTAATTGAAATCCATTCTTAAATTGCAACTGAATCGGATATAATTGCTTCGCCCCAAAAGAATTTGCCTTAGCGTGCCATGCTTGCATTTTTTTCTTTATTTACTGCTAATCTGTTTTCAGTTTACATTGCAGTGAGCTACGCTTGCCAGTCTTTTGTTTTGATGAAAGAGACCAGAAAGTTGCCTCTTGCCTTTCTAATTGAAACTTTAAATTCTAAGCAAGAGGAACAACTGGGGCAGCTGATGTGTGTTCCCAGAAGAGGTTGGCAGTCGCTTATCCGAGATGATCCACTTCGAGGCGGGGCTGGTAGTCACTTATCCGAGATGATCCACTTCGGGAAAGCAGACGTCACCTGTAAGGCCTCGGATCCTTTGCCAATTTTCATCAAAGACGATCCGGCTTTCTGGTGACAACCGGTCTTTTGCCAATTTTCATCAAAGAAGATCCAGCTTCTTGATGGCAAAATATGCCATTATGCGAAGGATTACGACCTTGTGCAGGAGGAAGGCCTTTCATGTCTAGTTGGTTTGGCTTGGAAGTAGATAGGACCACTTGTATGCCTTTGGAGCAATGACTCGGTTGTACGAAAGATAACCTTGATGTAGTAGTATCAATGTACCTTCCCTTTTGAATCAATAAAAGTTTACTTTCTGCTTATCTGCTTTGCTTCCTCTTCTTTTTGGCTCGAGAAGACCTGAAGCAGACCAACTTAGGCAAGTCTTTTCTCTAGGAGGAATTAGAAGCTCTCAGCGGAGCTAAACTTCCGGCGAAGTTGGGGACCGATTTCCAAATAAGTCAGGAACCAGTTTCTGGCGAAGCTAGCACGAAATTTCTGCGAAGCTAGAGATGTGCTTTTAGCGGAGCTAAAGCATGTTTGTCAGTGAAGTCATTCATGCGTCGCGCTAAGCCAGCACTAGACTCACGGCGGAGTTAGTCCTTAGTGGGGCTGAAATAACGCTTCTTGGGAAAGCACTTTAGGCGCCGTTTCAAATTAATTTGAAATGACTGCCTGCGCTCCTTTGGAGGAGGCGGAGTTTAGGCAGTCATCAGCCTATAAAAGCCTGATCGGGCTGAAAGAGAAGGCACCACTTCTCTTTAAATTTTCAAAGTACTCTGACTCTTCTTTTTCTTCTTCCTCCTTTGTTTGATAATTCAAGAACTTCTTCAGTTCTTCGATGGCTCCCAAGAGACGAGCAGGAAAACAGGTAGCAACCTCTACGACGGAGGGTCCTTCTCCTCCTCCGTCATCGAACGACCTATCGCCAGTAGGGATTTTTCCTTTTTGATCAGAGATTTTCATCTCTCTTTTAAAGCCGTTTTTGCAATCTTCTGATGAACCCAGAGCGATCAATCATGATCTCGTGATCTTAGGGAGTTCAATTTCCTGAATTTTCCTTGATTTCTTGATTGAGAATCGTAGAACTGAAGGGTCCCTTCTTCAAGCTTCCAGGCGAAGCTATCCCTTAGGTGGTTTACATCCCATTGAATGATAAGGTGCGAAGCTAGCCTTTGGAGTGTGACTGAAAAGGACCTTAGTGCCCTTAAAATAATTTTTAGGCAGCCCCTAGGGCTTTGTCTCGTTCTGTTGTTCAAGGTTAAAAGCGAAGCTAATACTTGGATATTTCCCGCTTCCTGCCTTCGTGTGGAGCGCGGAATTACGCTGCAGCTGCAAAGCTAAGCTTCAGGGCGAAGCTATCATTAGGCCAACTTCGCTCGGAGAGCGAGCTATGCCTTAACAAAAATTGCATTCTTGTTTTAGAGCCCTTATTTGGCTGATGAACTAATTATAGTTTCTCCTTGCTCTTGCAGTGCACTATACTCCTGGTCCTCTGAACAGTCTCTTTGGCACAGCCAGGAGTTAGATGGCCACGTCAGCCTGCAGTTTCAAGGGCAGGCTTCACTATTCAGCGAGTGAAGCTCTCCTGCTCGGATGCACTTATTCACGGTGGGGATCAGCGCACCATGAGGAGCATCTTAACTACTTCTCCCCTTGAAGATTCTGACCGAAGAATCTATCGAAAGCCCGGCTTCATATTTGGAGATACAGCGCCAGACAACGATCACCAGCTGCTAGCCGGAGAGTGACAGTGGATTTTCAAATTAGATGGCGAGAAGTACTATCTCCCATCTAGCAAGCGGCACTTTCCCTTGTCCTTTTTCAATGCGTGACGAGGGCTCGAAAGATGCAGTGGCAAGTGACTCGGACTACTGACTCTGTTAACGTAGGGAAGTTGATAATTTCGTCCCCTGGTTACACAAGGACGGGCCCTCCTCGCTGCATATTGGGTCTCCACCCTGGGAATGTACTTCCAGACATCCAGTGGGAGAAAACCCCGCGGTGGCTTAAACATTTGGAAATCAGTTCTTTAAAGTTTTGTGGCAATTATCCAGCCACTGATTTCAGGACTCCAGGGTGGATTCACCCTCCCAAGGCATGGTGGAGGGACTTGACTCCATATGTCCTTGCTCATTTTGAGGAGGATCTGGAGAGGCTGGGACTTTATGAGGCCGTCAGGGCGACCTGTTATGGCATTCAGATGAGCGTAGTGAACTTCTACGCCATCTTTGAGTTATACTGCCCGGCTACAGGGACCTTCTTCACCCCTATTGGCGAATTGGATATCGCTCTGCACGATGTGGAAATCTCTGCTCTGCCTTTGGGGTCTATCCCATATGAAAAATATTTTCCGTGTGGCACTTCTGGAGAAGCAGGAGCCCGCTTTGCTTGACACCTACCGAGAATTGATGTGCCACTCAACATTTGTTCCAGCATACATGAGAGCCATAAGGGAGCTTCATGCAGTCTGAAGAGCTGGGGAAATTATTTATTCCCCAACTTGGAAGTACTCCTGAAGCAGCTCATTGTGGAGTTACAGATGAAGACATCTTTCGCCGGATGCAAGAGCACTCTCAAGGGGATTTGATTCTGAAAGAAGATGACGGACCCTATGAGAAAGGCGATATTCTTCGGAGTTTTCACCACCAGGCTCGTCGACCGACATCTCGGAAGGTACTTCTAGCTGGTTTCTTAACAGTCTGGTTGAAGAGATGTGAGGTGCCGTCTTCGTCTGGCGATGTCATTCATCCGACTGTCTTATGCCTGCCGTTCGTCTAATCCATGGTCGTTCTCTTGGACTTCTTCCAGCCATGATGTGTTGTATTCAAAGAGGCCTTCGTGCATTGACGGAGGCTTTCTGTAGACCACCAACAACGAAGCGGGGAAAGGGGACTATCTTGCCTCGCGACGGACCAAACCCCAGAATAGGTTTATCATATACTTATCTAATGGCATGGTTCGCCCTTCACTGTCCTTCCATCATCCAAGCTGGAGAGGAGCCCCCAGAGGGTATTCGAATGGCGCTTCTCCGTCGATTCGAGAGGTGTTCTTGGTCAAAGACTTATTTGGCTGCGGCCCGTAAGCTGCTGTGTCGTCATGACGTCTATAGTCTTTTCCGATGCTTCCCCTACATTCGCGATGCAGACTACGGTGAAGAATTCAAGGATGTGGTAGAAAGGCAGACGTCATTGAGTAGGGAATTCTTCGAGTGGCCGGTTAGCATCCGGCCATCACACTTGTTGTATAGGGGCGGGGACACCTGTTACTTGGAGCCCTATGTTCCGAGTCGGTTTACCCGTCAGTTTGGGTATGACCAACTGTATGTAGGCAATCCTAACAGCAGTCTGGCCTTCATGGGGAGTCTTATCGATGGAGCTCATGCCTGGCGGTTCTTCATTGCTGGCTGTATTGAGGTGCGACTGTGCATGTCGCTAAGGACTCCGAACCTTCTGACAACCCTGAGATTCTGCCAGTGGTATAGAACTTCGAACTCCACACCCACTGAATTGTCTATTAATTCCTTTGGTGTGAAGTTAATCTCTCAGTGGCTGAAGCGGAAGGTCACTGAGAAGAGCGAGGGTAAGAGGGTCCGCGTTCCAGACCTCGGGGTATTCATTGCCGTTGATGATAGCGAAGCCTCAGATGCAGGAAGTCCTCGCTTTGAAGCGAATACGGGTGCTGAAGCTCCAACAGCTGCTTCTGGTGGGATAGGCATGGCCCCCATGGAACATGTTGATGTGGAAGAAGTGGAGGAAGAAGATGCTGACGTCCACTTCAAACGAAAGCGGGAAGGTGGATCTCGTAGGAAGAGGGTAGTGAAGAAGCCTCGTCGCTATGCTCCTACGGTTATTGCAGAGGACGAGTTATCTGTAGCGCCTCCTCCTCCTGCCCCATTAGTCATTAAGTTATTGGTACCTGGCCGACTACTGGTAAAGCTGCTCCGGACCTGGGTAAGATCAGCTCCGTTCTTGTAATATACTTCATATGTGTTCCATATAGCTCATTGTTTACTTTATGCTTTAGGAACTGAGGCGGTGAGAAGCCCGAGAGCTGAGGCTGCCAGAGAACAAGGGAGCATTATGATCCTTTGTTCACTTATAGAGAAGGTGATGAAGCCGACTATTTCGCCATCTCGGAGGAGTCTGGAGGTGACGCGGCCGATGTAGGTCCTTCGGGTGCTGGGACTTCAAAAGGAAGTCCTATAGCCTCTAGCTCTTTTGGGTGGACCACAGAGGGTTCGGCAAGTGAAGGTGGGCCGGCCATTCATATTGATTCTGCCAAAGATTTCCCAGTGGAGCCTGCAGGGACTAATGCAGCCATCAAAACGATTGAAGCGACATCATCTTTTGGTACTGTTTTGACCTTTTGACTCCTGCTATTTATTATGCCTTGCCTAAACAAAGTCTTGCTGTAGGTGTTCCGCCTCTGGGTGCATCGACTTCAAGAGAGCCAATCCGTCTTCCTGAGGGAACCAGGGGTGAAGTAAGTACTTTGACCGCGGCGGATGCTGCTGAGTTGGATGCTTTGTATCACGACCTATCCTCTTATCAGCCTGAACCAGCCAGAGGAACTGTAACGCCCCGATCCGGCGGGTACGGAGACGTTACTGCGACGTATATACGCAAGTCAGAAATACCCTCACGTATATACGCTAAGCATCAGTACAGGCAAGAATCAGAGTACGGAAGCAAATGGTGCGTTATACATTCCAACATATGAGTACAATTACAAAGTTATCACCAGAGGTGATCCAATATTACATCACTGATATGCGCAATTGCGAGATTACAAAGAGATGTACAAGTATGAACAGTACACAGGCACTCAGGAGTTACAAAAGGAAAACTCGAGAGGCACACAGGGGGCCTGGAAGGATAGAGCTTCAGACGGTCTGCTGGGGATCCATGCTTCAGCTGCGCCACTCTGATCAGCAACTAGGGGAATCCACACGCTCCAAGCTCCATGACCTGGACATGAGGATCCAGGGGAGTCAGATGAAACTCCCCAGGCGAGTGGTGATACAAAAGCCAGATGGCGTGCTGAGATAAGTACAAGTGTATCGATAAAACCGAATTATAAACATGCATTGAAAACCGTGTCGTGAGCAGAAGCATGTAAGCAAGTAGATGTTAGACAGGAAGTACTCAGGGTATGATAAGATAAGAACAGGAGACTGGTGGAATAGAAGACAAGGGATAAAGCAGGGTATGAGCAGCTAATATAATAATAATCATAAAATCGAAAATCCAATGTAAAACCCGATAGAAGCAAGCTCGGCAAAGCATACAACAGATCCATGGTTGGCATCTTTTATTATTATTATTACTCGTCTTACCCTGATGTCTAGATATGTGAACTAGCGTCCCAGCACACATAGATCCACATCCGAGTAAAGCAGGTTGTTATTGGAAACCAACGGGGGTATCAACGAACTATGTTTACAGTGGGTCCCGTACATGCCCGGGACCACGACCCAGGACGTTCCATCGCTGGTGTATGGAACCGGCCGCAAGGCCTACAGGAGGGTCTTATAGATTGCCCTTATCAAGATGATACCAAGAAGGAGGGAGCCAGCACTCCCCTCGGTCGCCTGGAGGCCCCACAGGTCAGACCGGAGTTTTAGTTGCACAACATGCCTAGTACCACTGTAAATATGAACACATATTGATAGCCGCAAGTTTCCCCCCCGACCCAATGCAAGTTGTTCCTTTTTATGATTTATTATGTAGTTATCAAATTTACGGGAATAGCAGGTACAAGACAGGATCAGGAGTTCAGGAGTACGTGAATACTATAGATTCAGGTCACTGTATATATAATACAGGATAACAAGTGCAAGATTCAAGTCACTGTATGTAATGCAGGATAACAAGTATAGTATTCCCGTAAATGAGATAATCACAGGTCAAGTATATCATGCCGGTGTCAAGTGATAGCATGACAGGAGGATGATAATTGGCAAGTAACAAGTCATGTCAAGAGATTGATATTAATCCGGTGGCAAGTCATGTCATAACAAGGGGCCTTGCCAAGTAGTAGCAGGTTTGGTGATAACATATCATTTGGGCAAGTGAGATAAACTGGTGTGAGATATTAGCATGCAATTGACAGGTATTAAGTACAGTATGTCAAGTGTTAACTATCAGGTAAGTACATGGCATGTGGTAAAGTAGTAGCTGAGCACAATCAAGCGGAGCTGAGCAAGCTGGAGTGTACAGACAGCAAACAGTATTTAGCACTGGAGCGTCTAGCATGATTACCGGACAACTCGGCTTAAAGTGCGAGTAGAAAATCTGGCAGCATCTCGCCTAGACGAATCTAGTGGTAAAGCGCTGAACGCTGATCATGATAACCAGGCGAGCTGAACAAGCTGGAGGCACAGGCAGCGAACAGGGTTTAGACACTAATGCGCTCTGCGAGGTTACCGGACCAACTCGGTTTAAGATACGAGTAGGAAATCCGCAGCATCTCGCCTAAACGAATTTAGTGAATAAAGCGCTGAGCGCTAAGTATGCTCACCAGACGGAGCTGAGAACCTGACGATCCAATCACGTCTCTTTCGAGATAGTGAGAGACCGAGGCTGAATGAGAAACCTGACGATCCCAATCACGCCTCTTTCGAGATAGTGAGGGACCGGAGGCTGAAGGGTCCGGAAGCCAAGTACGCTCGGGGTTTAAGCGCACTCTCGGTGACTACTAGTCATCCCAGGAGTGGGCAGAAACCCAGAGTCCAACGACCACGAAGGGTCGGCATCACAGCATGGTATAGTACAAGAATGAACTACCCTATACAAGCATTCGTCACACAGAGCAATACATGTCCAGTCATTGGCACTCGGCCATACACAAATACAGGGACGCAGCCCAATACATAATACATGAAAACATGGGATAAAATACATGTCGACCCGACAAAGCGGGGAAACCCAAATGGAGGCGAGAGCGAGAACACTCGCCTAAATCTTCGGAAAGCTGAAACTCCGAAATCCAGAGAACTCGCACACGCGCCATAAAATATAATATATATATATAGAGAGAGAGAGAAAGTGAAGAG